>JACN01152730.1:0-19731 GCA_000787155.1 Scartelaos histophorus | reverse complement strand
TAAAATTAGTCCATTAATACAAATTTTGGACCAGACCCTAAAATCTGACATATGGTTTGTACACTTCAAATGTTGGTGAATATTATACTGCTGAAACTAAGTCTATTATGAAACCAAAATATAAAGGTTAGACATGCAACTTTTCAAAAACCACTGATAGCCCTTCCCCCCAGAGTGAGAGAGATTTTGCGGACTACAAAACGATCCAACCATCAGCCCCATCTCCTTACTTGAACAGTTGTAGCTCATTTGGCTGGTGAACTACAGTGAGACCAAAGCTGATCCCGCTCTAGTGTTTAGTGCCACGAAACAGCTGGAGGCGCATAAGCTGTTAACATGTTAAGGTGAAAATGGGTTCTGGCAGGTGCGCTCCGAATCCTCCTTCACACTTTACCTAGCAGCGGTTGGCTCCTCCACCGAGGCGTCCAACCTGGCAACCCGTCCCGCCGCATGCTCGCTTTCACTCTACAATAAGCTCCACACCTGCTCTGGTGGAAAATAAAGTGGCACGGTTGGAAGGGCAGAAAGTAGCACAACAACTAATTTTGCACTAAAAGACGAGAAGAAAGAGCCATTGTAATGTAGCCAGTCTATAAAGCTCCTATATTACACAGAACTTACTCTCCATGTTATAATGCTGTTACCTCATTAAAAACATACCTGGAGTTGTGTTTTCATTCGCACAGGTTTGAGTCTGTCTGTCAAAATACTCTAATTCACCTTGTGATGTCATGAAGCAGTAATTTTCAAGTTAACAGCGACGTTTTCAGTTCAGTAGAAAATGGCAATTCCCAGACTGAAATTATCCAAATGATGCTACTGTAGGTGTGTGCAGTTTAAAACACAGTAGAGCACTTCCTGCATTAGCATGTGATATCACAAAGTGTAACATAGTGTTTTCATTGAGAGAAGTACTCAGCCTAAATATCCAGGGGTTGTGTGTTAAACATGTGTGAATGAAACAAAACACAAATGACAGATCAGAAAATTGCATAACGTGGGCGGTTTAAGACAAATGAGGTATTTGGGTCCTGATAAGAAAGAGGAAATGGTACAAAATAAACCTTTAAAATAGGCAGATGGGGACTGTGGGTAGAAACATGTCTACAAGTTTTGATCTAGACAACAAGAGTGCATAGTAAGTAAATACAAATACTTTTTGGGGGGGAGAAACGTAGTACTTTCATTGTTTTTAGGTTTTTTTTAACATGCTTGCAGTTAGGGCTGATACTGTATCACCAAATTCAGTATCACAAAATATCAATACACTGATATTTTTGCATAGCTCTACTTATAACTGAGTATAATACCAGGCTTGTCATTGTAATTAGCTATAATAAGAATTAGTGATTACAGCACAAGTCCCAGTCATCAGTCCACAATTGTCTCACTGCTGCCTCTGCCTCTTTCTACAAACAAGCATAAAACAGCACTGCACCTGCTCCTATTGGCCAGAGCTCAGACATGGATGGCAGCTTAACAACAACATTCAGTTTTGCATGAAAGACTGATCTAAAATTCTATTAAAATTGTATAAAAAGTAACTATATAGCACTGTGAGTAGTACTTTTACTTGAATGCATATTTCCAGTAGTCTTTTCGCCACTGGTAAACAGAAGATTTGTGCATAGGTCTCACACAGAGAGAAGCTACAGCTTGTTACCTTGTGGGCTTTGATTAAAAACAACCTTGAAGCCAGTAACAGCCAACAAAATGCAGTCAATAAACACAGACACAGCCCTATCTCTTCTGACTGTCTATGCTAAGCTAACACAGCTTTTGTATAAATGTATGCATATTTACTCTAGGTCTGAACACTTGCTGGTGCTTGTTAGTGTGTTTGGCTAAATGTGAGTCTGGATGTGGCCCACAGCACTGGGCTCTGCAGCGCGCTGTGCCAACAGCAGCTCTGGAAAGCACTACACACTGAGCCTCAGCTTAGACGACAACAGCAAAAAAATACTCCACACAAACTCACACACAAGTAGGGCAGCTCACAGGGAGACACACTCCTCTCCTCCACTGCCCCCGTCCTCCACTGTCTCACCAAAGTGAAGAAGACTGCAGCTCTCTCTGTCAGGAGACTCCTTTTCCTGCACCAATGGGCTTAGCTCATCATCTGATCCAGGAGTTTTAGAGTAATGAGGAACAGGGCACGGCGAGAGTGACATACTTACATTTGTCTTACTTATTATTTTAATGGTGATATTTAGATGACATTATAGTAATTCATGATAAATGTACTCAAATGTGCTTCATGCTTAATGTTTTAATGTCTTAGAGTTTACATATTGAATAAAACATGAAATGATGCAGACATATCTCATTATACTTTATTATATATAATACTTACTTACAGCTCTTACAGTATAATATATTTTCCAATACATCTCCCATCTGTTAGGGTTGTGTTTTCCTAAGTATTTTCCTAATGTTCCCGTGAGTTGTACAGAGCGACTCTGGAGTCTGGGGCAGGAGAAGTTCATAAGTCCAGGACCCAGTGAACTTGAACACTCCACACTGCACGTTTGGCTATTCAGGCCTCACTATTCTCCCACACAAGAAGCTTTAAATAGGAACTAAGAAGGAAAATGTGGAGATAACCCAGCTGAGATAAAATGACAAAAGCATAGCATACCACCTCTGAAAGACAAGGTGACCAAGGAAACTGATTATGTTAAAGAAGAACAAATTCTGTAATAGGAGGAGGCCAGAGCTCAGCACAGAGAAATGCCAACAATGAACTGTGTCCTTGCTGAGACTATGCAGGAAATACCACAACACCACCTATACATAGCAAATAATAATTCAAAACTGGCAACATAGGCAACATTTTTAGGATCATTTCGAAATAAACATGAAGCTGAAACTAGGTCTGTCACTTTAATGCACATTTTGAAATACAACATATTGCTTTAGAAAATATAAAAGATATTATTGAAATTAAATTGTGCCACTGACCAAATATCCCTGAAGCAGATAAATACAACAAAAACTCTTTTAAATGTAAAATATGGTTAAAAACATGAAGCGCAATAAATAAAACAAATAGCTCAATGAAACACCATTGTAGAAGTTTGTACCTATAATGGGTCAAAGAAGTTATTTATTCATCCCCCTACAGCTCAAATCTAATCATAGAGCAGAAAAACATCAAAAAGTTCCCCTCTAGGACAAACAAAAGATATTGACCGTCAAAAATGATTATTCCATCTATCACGTATTGAACGATAACTCAATATAGTAATTATCGTGACAGGCCCGGCTGAAGCTCATGAATAAATTCTGTTTTAGTTTTACAAGTTAGATAAACCCTTTCACATGCAGTCAGAGCATTTAAACAAAGGCTGGAAACAAACAATGATTAAGTGTAAGTAAATACGTAAGTAATTATGTTTTTCAGGCACTTTCACGTGAAAATACTACTAAAAAGACAAGTGCGTGTATCCTGCATTGCTTATGCCTAAGTATAGATGGTATGAAATGTTGCCTGTGTAAGCATTTAGGTTTGTGCAGACCAGTGGAGAGGGGTGGAGTAATAAAGTGGCTGAGATGAAAACTTAATGGCCCCTTCACCTTTATTAATGGAGAGAGAAATGTGTGTGTGTGTGTGTGTGTGTGTGTGTGTGTGTGTGTGTGTGTGTGTGTGTCACTGTGATCCCCATTGGCACTCAGAGCTGTAAGAAGTGAGAGGAAGAGGCTAATTCACTTACTGATGACTGAGTAAGCAGCAAAACAACTCGAGATTTTAGTCAAATGAGTCTTAAACACGGCACAACACATCCTTGGCCTTGGTCTTTAGAAAGATTGATGGTTCATTCACAAAGCAAATAAAATAAAAAACACAACATAATAATTAATATATCAACAAATGATAATTCATATATCTGTGTATTTATGTAGCGCCAGTGTCAGTTTCTTTCTAGACAGTGCGGGTTAAATATTTTGGCCAAGGAAGGACACACAGCAGGAGCCACTGCTGTGCGACTGTGGCACATGTTACTCCCAGACATTTCCAGTCCAAGTGCTAACAGGACGGGTCTAGCTTAGCCTCCAAGATCAGATGAAACTGGGAACTGACGAGGTTTAAAGCAGAGGTTTCAAAGTCAACTGGAGCAGGGGCCAAAGTTATAAAATCAGTGTTAGTCGGGGCCACATATTATATAACATAACCACCAAACTATCATGAATGCAATGTGTAGTCTGATACATTCCAAAAGGGCGCATGACATGAAATAAAGATATTTGATATATATACTACGTATATTGTACTACTATACATTGTACAGTGAACTATATTATTGCAAAGAAAAAATTTTTTAACACAATAAATTAAGCTAAATTAAAACTTATGCCAAGACCATTTTAAAGGAGTTAGCAATAAGTTCATTGTGAAAAAACAATAAAACATGAAAAAGTACTAAATAAAGCACAAATGTAAAATATTATTATTATTTTTTTAATAATGCATGTAAAACGTCATAATGGTTGGAGGGGCTTTAGCACTGTGACGCCCAGGCCCCTCCTCTGCTCCTCCATACACTCTCCGCTCTCTTTGGGCGGCTGGATCTCTGGGCTCTTTCATTTTCACTACGAAACTTCAAAAGACGCAGTTCCTCTTGTACTGAGAAGAGTTCAGATGGAAGCTCCTGCACCTTCCTGGACAGTTTCTTATTTTCTTTGTTGGTTAGATCTTTACCAACATCATTACATGTGGTTTGAGTCTCCACTGTAGGTTCTTTAAGTTTTTCTTTCAACTTCTCATGATCTTTACTGGTGTGGTCCAGCTCTGGTTGGAACTGGACATTGTCTTTCACTGTATTGTTACACAAATATCTTATCTCCTTCTAAGCACTCATTTGGTTTTCCAGCTCTTTCTCTTTCTTTAGGAAGTTAGCTTTGAGCTCTTTCAACTCCACATCTTCATCTGTCTCATCTCTGACTCTTTTGGAGTTGGCGAGCTCTTGTTTTAGCTGCACATTTTCCTGTACTTTAGAATTATACAGGTAGCGGATCTCCTTATGTGCAGTAACTTGGTCTTGTAGTTGCTCGTCCTCCTGAAGAGTATCAGTGAGTTTTTGTAACTCCAAGTCCGCAGTGCACTACGTGCAGTATCTAGGTCTTGGAGTTCTTTGTCTTTCTGATGAAGAGTAGCAGTGAACTCCAAGGAATTTTCTTTGCTCATCTTCTCCTTCAGGGCACTGTCCTCCAGGGCTGTAAGATCCAGACTTCTTTCCTCAGGGTTTTAAGAGTCCTGGATGCCAGAGACACCAGTTGGGTCTCCTGTGGCTCCTGAACACTCCCTGTTGGTGTGGGGCAGAGCAGAGCCTCCAGGTCCAAGTCCTCACCCTCTGATGTGTAGAGGTGCCAGGGCTTTGCTGAGTAACTAGTCGAGCAATTCAATTCAGATGTATTTTCAACCAGAGCACCAGTTAATCTTCACTTCTGTCAACCTTTGGGTAGATTTTAAGTACTGTACGTGTAATGCACAATACAGTGTGAGGGTAAACTACTAAACTACTACTCTCCCCATCTTCTGTAGCTCCTCTGGTTTGACAGTCACTTCTGTTTCTGAAGCCTCTGTTCTCACAGTCCAAGTGTTTAGTGTCTGTTTCTTGGTTGGAGTAAGTTTGAAAGTCTTTGCAGAAGCTCTGTCTGCCCCTCACACACTGTCTGCCCCTCTCACCCTGTCTGCCCCTCTCACACTGTCTGCCCCTCTCACACTGTCTGCCCCTCACACACTGTCTGCCCCTCACACACTGTCTGCCGCCCTCACTTTGTCTTAAGGTTGGTTTAAAGTATGTTTGACAAGATCAGGCCATGTTCTCAATGATATTATGACAGATGGTTTCCTATTTATTTCCTCCCAAATCTGAACAAGAGAATCCCTGAGCTCCTGAGGGCCACGGGCTTCATCCTGCAGCATCAGAACGGCCCAAACATAATGTCCCCTTGGTGTTCTACAAGATTTAGAGTGAGACTGTATTCACCAGCAACCAGCGAACAAAGGAACCGGGGGCAGAGCTCATTTAAAGGGGCACTGTCATCTCTTTTCTAATACAGTTCACTTGGGGCCAGTTAGAGCGGGTCTGGTTTGGTGCAGGTAATGGTCCTCCAGTGTATCTAGTCCAGCTTCCTGTGAGTCCATCCCAGAACCTAACCAGATCTCTTTGGAAGGATGCAGTACTGATCAGTTTAGGTGTAGGGTTCGCTACTTCTCCATAATTATGCAATTGCTTTGCCTTGAATGCACCACAGTATCTATTTTTAATGGAGATAAGTATGTAACACCATTAAAACACGGCACAAGTCAGATCTGCAGAGACTCACCCAGCTCACAGTACAAAAAGTGCATGTTTTTAGCTGTTCTTAGCAATATACACCTGTAATTGAATAAATGCAAGGATGATTAGTTTAATGGCATATTGTGAACTATTCCAGGCAAAGTAGTAGCATCTTTACGAAACAAATAGATGGTAAAGACCCTCAACAAGAAATGTGCACCTTTAAGTGTTAAATGTGTTTTTAGCTTCCCTTTTATAGGCAACATTTTGAAGACCACGGCAAAGATAGATTCTATATTTTGTAGCTGCTATGGCAACTGTGCTTATTTATAATCAATCTGAAACCTATGGCTAAGTATTTGGAGAAGCAGTATTGACAGAGCATTTACTAACAACTGCAAAGCGTCGTGGCCCCGTCGCACCTGCGCATGTGTGTGAAAAAATGACTCACATCTACAGCCTCTACAATCACACAAGGCACCATTTATTAATATCACCCTTTGAAATGCTAATTGAGCTTCATGCATAAATCATAAGTTCAGTTGTTGCTGCAACAGTGTCGCAGGCTTTATAGATTTGTAATGGACTAAGTTGGAGGATTCAAGATTAAGTTCTTTTAACAAGGCTCTAACAAGCTTATACAATCACTTAAGTCTGTCAAATAAGAAGTACTTTTATTTTTGACAGTGAGTGCTGAATGTAGGAGTACTGACAGTAGTAGTACATTAGGCATGGACTTAAATGGTAGGCGCATATCTGGCAAGTAAAAGTACATTAAAAAAAATAAATAAATAAATAAATAAATAAAAGTAAAAGTACTGCTGCCAAATAACTCCTATAATTTAAATCCTATAATTACATCTGCATGGCTAGAATTGCACTCTCAACTAAAATATTAGTAGTACATGTACAATAACATGTGTAAGTACATGTTTAAAATGTATTGAAATAAGTATTGCCAGAAAAATCTACTCAATGACATAATAATAATATTTGTAATCAGTTGTATACTCCTTGACTGCACAGCTAAAATTATCAACTTGTTACAGTAAATTACGGTTGTCAAAAATATCAAATATCCAACAGTAACTGATACTAAAACTATATAGAGCTAGATACTTGTTAAAGCGAGTACAGACACTGAAGAAAAATCACATAACTAGATCAGATTTGCTCTTTCCTGAAAAGTTTCATCTAAAGTTTATGAGAAGTACAAAACCACAGGGTATAATAAACACGACTGTTTTGTGTTGAAAATACAATATTGTCCAAAAAAGCTTTTAAAATGACAATTTGCCTCAAAATTTGTATCAAGTATCAAGTCTTTAGTAACAACTTTAGTAATTTAGTAACTTTAGTAATTCTTTAGTAACAAAAGGTAGGTGGCTCACAATAACAATATATACAATTTATACCATAATCGATATATTGCACATGATATTATATAATATATCACTATTTTTAAAAATAAAATATATATTAACAACAAGATTTATTTCTTAAGCAACTACTTGTGCAAAGTCCGCAACCATTAAAACAGTGAATATGTCAAGTGTATTGAATGAACAAGTTACTTTTTATGAACACACATCAAAATTGTAGCACTGTCACAAATCAGTAGAAAAAAACAGTCAAATATACCAAATATATAACGATGATATAATGCTGATAAGGATACTGTATCATTAAATGTAAGATCACAATATGTTGATATTTTAGCAAACCTCCAATCAAACAGACACTAATATCCAGTGAGTGTTTGACCTAACACAATCAGAGCAGACATGACTGCTTCCATCACTGTTTCCACACTGTTTAGTGGCTCGGTGCTGTTTACTTGTATGTGCAATGGTCAGAAACAAGCTCAAACAGAGTTCAATTAAAGTGCGACATGGCAAATTGAAACTGGCGCTGTTGGGGAGACTCGATCACTAAAAAGCTGCCAACTCTGTGCCACTTTAACGGCTTTGATGTGTGTCTAGCGTGCTGTGCTGCAGATGCCTCTCTGTATGCTACACCCTCACATCAATGAATCAGCTCCTGACTGAAATCAACATCACAAAACACACCCAAAAATCCAAAAGGGAAGGCGTTAGAATCAGAGGGAAATCGTGTAGCATTTTAGCGTGTCATGTGTGGGGCGTGCGGCGTGAATGAGGCTATAAAGATTTATCATACTGTGACAAAGCACGGAGGCACAGCCATTTGTCAAAACAAGCTCCAATATCAGCTCAGGCTCTCGTCATTTACACATGTTTACTAATGACTCGTGAAGGTGAACACTGGTGGATTCTATAAGGTTCTCATACTAGTCACGCCATGGAAACAAACTGGGCTTTAAAGATGCTTTGTCTAACTTTTCTGGCGGAAGGTCCATTAAACGCTTCATGGAGATGTTGTTGTTTTGTCTAAAATGTTTCATAGTATAGTATTAAATCTGTCTATCTTCATGAAACCAGACCAAGTTACAGGTCAGATCTGTGGAGGGGCAACCCCACTCACACAGTCTGCCTGTTTTTCTAGGTATTTCTGAGCTATAAATCCACCTATTTCTTTAATAAATGTAAGGTAGAGTTGTTTAATGTCATACTGGGGAACATTCTAGGCATAGCAATGATATATCCACAGGAACAGGCAGGTGACGGATCTAAAGTGACACTTTTAAGGCTCTTTAAAGGTGAACTATGCAACTTTTCAACCATCTGTTTGTCATTGCTTTGCCTGGAAGGTTCCACAGTATGTAATTAACCTTAACTATCTCCAAGGAGACAATCAAGTGACATCACCAGACTAAGTTACATTTCCGATCTGTAGGGAGGTGACTCTGCTCACTGTATGACGGGATGTTTTTCAAGCTACTTTTGAACCATAAAGGCAATTGAAAGTTTGATATAACTGTGGAACATAACAAGCAAAGCAATAACATCTCCATGGCAACCAGCAGGTAGCAGACCATCCACCCAAAAAGTTACACAGTGCCCCTTTAAACACAAACAAAAACAGACATGACATGAATGAAAAACGTGAAGACATGAATGAAAAATAATTGTACTACTAGGCTAATAAAGACAAAAGAAGGACAAAATACAGAATAAATCCAGATGTTCACAGCCAGAACTCAAAAGAATCAATGGTGAGAGTGAAATGGGGTAACTGGGCAACTATACTTTTATTTCCATAGATCAATGAGGCCAGTGCACCCAAACAAACCAAGGCCTGGGCTTTAACCAAGGACCTTCTCGCTGTGAGGTGAAGCACCACCTGCTCTGCCAAACGCACCTCATAGTGCCAAGCTCCATCAGCAGAATCTACACCGCCTTAACAAGACTTCAAACAACTAAAAACAAAACTGCCACCAACATGGACGGCCTACAGCATCCAAATACAACTTTAAGGAGGCCCTTTTCCTCTAATAAATGCTGTATTTTACTGGGTTTATTTAGCTTTTAACGAAGAATTCAATTGTGAGTATGTATGCCAACACCATTTTTTATTCCTTATGGTAGTTTCACTTTACGCACATCACAAAATAAACTTATAAAGCCTATATTAATTCTGTGGATCCAGTACCTGCCAGGAGCTGGAGGGAATTTCGGCAAATTTCCCCAATCCTCCAAAGGTGTAGCATCTGTACATGTGATCCAGGGACTCCGAGCAGTGCCACAGCAGCCCAAAGCTCACTGAGTCCTTGTTAGTGTGTCCGTGGTGTTGAGGGTGATGGTTGTTCCTCAGCTGCTCCTTCACTATCCACGCAGGTGAGATGAAGCTGAAACTACACACCGCGACAAGAGCAGAGGACAGGAGCACCCAGAAACATCCCACGCAGCTGAACATGGTCGCGGCGTGGGGCAAAAAACCGACCCCAAAACCCACTTCTTCTTCTTCGTCTTCTTCTTCTTCTTTCTTCTCCCGGCTGAGGAGTGGATGCATTTGGAGTTCACACCTTCAACACTTGAACTTCAGCCCGTGGCCAGGAGCGAGTGCGCATTCCTCCGCGGGTCCACATCAGAGTCCAGACCAATCGTCCCGAGCCGTGCTGAGAAATGACAGCTTTAAGTCGTCCGCGCCTCCTCTCGAGCTGTGATAAGGCCAAATCTGACACATACGCCAAAGAAATTTGTCACACCCAAAAGTGGATGCGCAGTTGTCATAGCAATGCGTACGTCCGAGCGCGTTTCGAGTAGCGCCGCTCCTCCAGAGGCGCGCGTCCCGCTGCTCCTCAGACTCAGCCCCGGTGAGCACTGAGCACCACCGACTGCACTTTGCCTCCACAATTAGAGCGGCTCAGGCTGGGGCCCCAAGTTACACACAATCACAGACAATTCCGCTGTGGACTTTCATAATAAAAGCGCAATGAGGGATGGAATAATGCGCAGGGCGTTGTAAAAATGATTAAATATCTCGTTACATGGACGCGCACTTTAATGAATCTCCACCAAGTAAACTGCGTGGTTATTTACCTCAAATTAAAGCAATTCCCCCTCAAAAGCCAAAGACATGTGTTTCCGGTTATCCGTAAACTGCACAACTTTGACAATCAGCATCCACTTGGAATAGCGTGTTACATTTTTAATGAACATGACATGTTGTGTCCGTCGTATCTGGTCTGTCAAACCCGCACATAATTAGAGGAAACTGAAAATGACTTTGAGCACTGGGGCGTGCTTTGTCCACGGACCCTGTTGCAGAGGAAATGTGCACAGGCCACTGTGGCTGGTAGTAAAATAAAGATTAGTCTCAAACGTGTAACATAATTCACAATATTACCATGGTCAAAGCCGCACATATAAATATATATTCTCCTTTTCTTGCAGCGCTTCCATTGTTTTGGCCGTATTCGTCTTGTGCGACTGCAGCACGGGAAAGTAGACAACACTGCCCCCCTCTGGCCAAACAAAGAAACTGCGCCTCTAAGCAGTGACACTTCTTAATAAAAACAAAGCACACATTTTACAATATATGTATTTAAATCATACACATCTTAAATATATTATAGATTAAGTACACATACATGTCAGAAAACATTAGCGGTACATAGTACCAAAGGTTTTGTTCTGGTTTCACATCATAATAAGGCTTTGATGAAACTTGTCCCAGTCATAAATCAGATTTGTTTCAATGGGGTTTAAAGACTGTCACTGTATCACCAAAGGAGACCAACAGAGATATTTGGAGTAAACCAGAAATCTACATACATCTTTAGAACATTTAGGACACAAACAAAACTTGTTTTCAATTTTCAATTATAATTACAGTTGGAGCACTTAGTTCTTTAGGGAGTATTTCTTCAATGCTCTGTGAAAAGTGGCCACCATGGCCAGCAGCTGATTATCTTCATCCATTGTCTCTGCCCAGATGTCCCATAATGCAGCAGGACCACAACAGTGTGGCTCACGGCTGAACAGAGACGTTAGTAGTTCAGGGGAAGGCAGGGGGGAGGCAGGTGCATATTCAAAAACTGTACAGCAACTTTATCAGCTCCAGGAGCGGCATGGCTGCATCATCTAAAAACGGAATGGTTATAAAAAGCTGCAAAGGCGACGCTACAGCATCATCTTCCATAAGTCCGACTTGAGTTAGTCCGACTTCAGTTAGTTAGCGTGGCTACAGTACAGCGAGGGTCCTAGCTCTACTGGCTCTATGTTTAGTCCATCATGAAGGTGACTTTGTAATCACGCTCACATGTACCTTATCGCGTTCAGGAGTGTGTTCAAGACTCAAAGCTGCACACAGCACTATCAGAGACTGAGGGAGGTTAAACAGATAAAATGCCTTTTTGATTTGGGAGTGATGCAGCTGTGAACAGATCTGGAGTTTCTCTCTGGTTTTTGGAGTGACTTTGGCTCTTAGATGGAGGTCATAGCTGAAAACAGACACAAGGAAATATGCACTTGTCAAACAAAACGGTGTATTACTCTATTAACATAACACTGTTGTTACAGTTGGTCTGAATTAAGTAATTTATCATTAATATTGAAATCTGTTGTTTAAATAAACCTCATCTAAAATCATTAGACAGCTACAAATTGGCTAATACTTCAAATAATATATATTTAAGTTCATTAAATTTCCCTATATATGTAATAGTAAATTATATTAAACCTGCAGTGCGTTTTGTTACACAATCGTATATATTTTCCCAGAAGAGTGCTGAAGCTGTACCTTTGTGGACTTGACGGGGCTATCGTGGTTACTCTGATGGACAACGTCGTTCACAATCATCTTGGCAATTTTCCAAGCCATCTCCTCCTGAGCCTTAAAAAGAGCAAACACGAAGAGAAAACCTTCAGTCTTCTATCAACAAACTGGTGTCAGTTTATTCAGTGTCAGTGAAGTTAACCATCATCTCACCTCATCAGAGTTGCCTTGAACCCACTTCTTCATGGCTTGAGAAAACATTGACCCTGAGCAGAAAACACAAAAGTGAACGTCTGAATCACAACATAAATTCCTGAAGAAGAATTTATCTGCTAAAGTTACATTGTTACACTTAGACGATGGTAAAAAGTGTCAGTTTTGTCAGATTTTTAGACGATTTTCCTGATGCAACCCTCTCATTCAGGTTTCAGGTTGTGCATTATCTGTAATTCCTCTTGGTGTAATTTTAGTAATTCATTGATTAATTTGATTTTGATCCAGTGTCGGTATTGATGCCTAGATTTCTATTAAGATTTTTCTCACTTGATGTGTTGAACTCTTACAATAATGACACTGAGGCACAGAAGAATAATCTCTCCAAGTGTGAAGAGACGCAGATGTTGATTTAGCAGCACTTCTTTCATATGGCCCTATTGACCCAGGCTGGGAAGTTGCACAATAAGAGGCTTTTCCCTTTGTGGCCGTCATTACTCCTATTCTACCTCTAAAGCGCTAAACAGCCTGCAGCGCACTCACAGACAGCGCTTTCCTATCACAGACCCTCAGATTTAATATCAGTGGAGAAAAAGTTCTTAAATATTTTAGTAGGCTCTGAGCTGTTATTGGAGTGAAGGCAGCCACTACATGAGATTTATATTCCACAGAGTTAGAGCTTTTTCACTGCATGTGGAATGAGACCATATTGCAGTTTGAGGGACAGAATAATGAGTAAAGTGTGGATACTTTGCAGCTGATGTCATCAATATTCCCTGGGGGTGTGATGCCAGCTGTAGGCACTGCGCTGTCTGAAGCTCTGATGCTCAAGTAATGTGAGACTTCAAGCTGATCATAAAGAAATGATTTAGCAGGAACTACAACAGGTAAGCTAATTTGGGAGAGTCCCTGTCACATAACATTACAATCACAAGCTCACTCTCTTTTATGTTGAAAATCCAACACCTAAATGGGACCGTGAATCCTCATACTGATCACAGCCACTTGAAAATGGGCTATTTAAATCCATTTAGTTTTTGGTTTTTTTTCTTGAGTTTTCAGACCATAAAAAATCTGCCAATTAGTGACACAATGTCTCCATGTTAAGGACTGAACATTCCATCATAGACATAGCCCCAGTGTGATGTTACTGCAAGAGCGTGCTTATAGTACCTTTAGATTTCTTCACATCTGGTTCAGGTTCGGCCTCTCTGATGAACTGACCCAGCTCGTTCACCTTCCCAAACGTCATCTTTCTAAAGCGGTAAGAAAAGAGAAGAGGAGTGGATTTATGCCTCAGGGCTGTGCCTCATACGCATACACACGGTTTGTATGTTTGTTAGTGGGGATATACTATAACAGCTATTTAAAACTATGTCAGAACACCACTTTGTCACTCACTATGCGACTCATTTGTCTATTCAGATGCTGCTCAGGTTACAGATCACTGCTCACATTCATAATACCTGTACACACTAATAAAAAATGTCAGTTATTGTTATATCTATTTGATAATTGTATGGATTATTTACTTGATAATTTAATTTAATTTAAATTATTAATTGAATGTTTTTTTATCCCTAATATTCATATTGTGTCTCACTACAGTTTATTTACTATTCATTTGGTTGTCACATTATGAGTCACTACTCACTGCTGGTAAGCTTCTACTGTAGTCATAGCTGCCATTGAATCCACATAAACAATAAATGACCTTGCAATTGAAGGAAATGTTTGTGAAAGTTAATAAAAGTCTCTGAAGGTTGATGATGTTAAATAACAGCAGTCTTACAACTAATACACAACCCCACTTGTTTAGGAAATAAACTAATACACAACCCCATTCATTCAGGAAATGAATAAATAAATCCTCTGATTTATCCGCCATCCTGCAGCTATACAAACTGTGACTAATGCAGCATCTTATTAAAGGTCCTACATTACACAAAACCAACTCTCACAAGCTTTAAGCTTTATGTTATGTTCTTACCGCATCAAAAACATATCCAGGGTTGTGTTTTTTCCATTCACACGTTTGAGTAACTGTTTATTATTAGTATTGTCCATATCTCCAAAGCTCAAAATGCTCCACTTTGTGATGTCATGAAGCAGTCATTTTCAAGTTAAAAGCTACCTTATACCTTTTGTAGTAGAGACTGACATGATAGATGTAACTCTAGTGAAGGTGTATGAAGTTTAAAAACACAGTGGAGTGCTTCCTGTATTCCTGCATGACATCACAAGGTAGAACAGCATTTTCTGTCATGTTCTGTTACAGGATTTGTGTGTTGAATATGTGTAAATAAAACAAAACACAACTATAGGTATGTTTATGATGATGTGGAAACAACATTAAAGCGTAGATGTGCCCTGGGTACATACCCAGCATACGGCCTCTGATACAGCGTCTCAGGGTCCAGACTGGCAGCATCCACTGTTATAGCCTCATCAAAGTTTTTCAAGATCTTTATTGCCGCTTTCTTAGCACCCTGCTGAAAAAAATACAGAAACACAACATTTTAAGGTTAATAGCAAATTGGCAAAATGCAAATGACAGGAACAAAAATACAGGAAGCAGCAGTGAGTTCTACCTAGCATTTAAAAAAAAATATATGATAAAACCCGTTTTATTTTTTTGTTTTTTTTATTAGCCTAATCATCAAACTAGTCATCACTAATCACACTAATCATCAAATATTGAGCAATTCGGACTTTTTGACCCTTATTAACATTAAAGGCCTTTTCACAATTCATAAAACGTAAGTCTAACCTGTTATACGCACTTGTAACTTTTTGGTTGGGGGTCCGTCACCTGTTTGTTTCCATGGAAATGTCATTGTTCTGCCTGGAATGTTCCACAGTATGACATTAAACTGCTCTGCCTTACATTTATTTAATTACAGGTGGTTTTACAGCTCAAATATACCTAGAAAAACAGGCCTTCTGACTTTGATCGGGCTCACCTCTCCACAGATTTAACCTGTAACTTGGTCTAGTTTGGTCTCAATGAAGATAGAAAGGTTTAATGCCATAATGATTGACTGATTGATTGTATTTATTCTTCCCGGAGACCCATGTAGCAGGTTTTGTGTTGATGGGAGGAAAAAGGAGAGAAAACCCATCCAGACACAAGAAGAACATGCAAACTCAACCCAGGAATTGAACCCAGACCTTCTTGCTGTGAGGCATGAGTGCTAGCCATAAAAAAGTGAAAAAGCAATAATATCCCCATGGAAAAAAGTATCTGACAGTCCTTCCACCCGAAAAGTTGCACAATGCACCTTTAAAAGTTCATTTCTTTACATGTAATGAGATGTAACAGTTTTAAATGTCAGGGGAGTGAGGGCGCCCTCTGTGGGCTATAATCGCAGGGTCTGAGTGCGGGTCACCTGAGTCTGGGAGCTCTCGTTGGCATTTGAACCGGAGCGCTCGCTGTCGGCCGCTCCACTTTGACCCGAAGAGCCCATATTAACAAACTCATCTGCCCGCACAGAGTTGATGAGGTCGCTCAGGTATTTGTAGTAAAGGTTACTGGAGAGGAAGCCTGGCATGTAGACCTGGACACAGACACAGCACAAATTAATGAGCATTCTTACCGTTATATCTAAGAATGTTTCAAAGATTTGCCACTGACCTTTTTGCGCGTAAAATATTGTTCCCTTTCAATTACTTTAAGTTAAGGCAACCGCATTATTCAGCGCGTAATAAGCCAATTTATCAGGTATTTGACTTGTAAACCTTTTAGTAGATCAAAGTTTAAGAGGTGCAGCCGAGCAGGTAATAACACAAAATACCAATTACCAAAGTTCTATAAAGCAGCATTTTAAAACACTTCACGCTTTCCATATGAAGTCTATGTTTTATTATATATTAAACTGGAATAAGCCATAACATTAGGACTACCACAGATAACAACAATTCACCACAATTCACCATTATAAACTTTATATTGGAAATGTTTATCAGACACTTATCAACCCTTATCAAACTTCCTCAAACAATTACTACTTCCTGCTTTGAGGGCCTGATGTTATATCTGACCAGGGAGGTATGAAATCAGAAGAATCTTTACCGTTGTGACCTATAGTAGCAAACATCCAGAACTAATGTAAGCAAAGAGGAGAGCACATTTTTCTTCAAACTGACTGACTTGCTTTAGCCAAAGTCCATGTTCAAATATGCACAAAATGAATATTCAGCAGTTGCATGTGGGTCAATGACATATAATTAATTAACTGAACTTTTTCAAATATTTACAATGTCAGGTCTGCAAAAATCTATGCTTGACATTTATATTAAGTATTTTTCTTTTTTTTTAATGTACATGAATTGGCAATGACGTTAAATAATGTCATGTGGTGCAACTGAGAATAATAATTAAAATTGTTTTATTTTCTCAAACATTGTTGAGATGTTAATCCAAGTTCTGAGTAATACAAACATCATATTGATATTTGAAAACATGGACACACTTGTTTGAATATTATGGGGTAAATATCTATTCAAGAAAGCTAAAATTTCATGTGGGACTACAAAACACTTCAGAAAATAAGCCAAAAAAGAAAAAAAAAACACATTTGATTAGATTAAGAGTCATTTTAAAGAAGTTTAAAAATCAGCAGTTAATGGGAGGCGGTCGCACCACATGAAATTTTAACACGTTATGCACCAAAAACATGCAGAATGACTAAAGATTTCTCAACAAAATGATTTGGTTCCATGTAGGTTAGAGGTACTACAGATATATAGTATCTCTGACCTATATGAAAGTTTGAACCTTTTTAAATTAAGAAACTGCAGTTGAACATTATTATGTACACATGGGTCAATGACACGATGCCTGACACATGTTGGAGAAAATGAATGTTCTATTGTTCTATGTCCTAACAAGTCCTGGGGTTGTACAGAGAGACTCTATGTCTGAGGCAGGAGAAGTTTATTTATCATCAGTCCTTCTGTACATGCCTGACTCTGCACACAAAGAGGTTTAAATAAGACTTAAGAAGGGCAGCTTGGAGACAAACTAACACAAATAATAATTTCCATCCATCCATCCATCTTCTCCCGCTTAATCCGGCTGGGTCGCGGGGGCAGCACGCTGCCCATTACTCTGTGCACCAGACCCAGACCCTATGAACCCCTCTGCAGGTGGTGAGCCCACAGGAGGGAGGGACTGATGGTCAATGGTCCCTGTTCATAGGGTGTTGCATGTTTTTGGGTGATGGGGGAAACCGGAGTACCCGGAGGAAACCCATCCAGACACGGGGAGGAAACATGCAAACTCCACACAGAAAGGCCCGGGCGACCCGGGGATCGAACCCACAACCTTCTTGCTGTGAGGCCTGAGTGTTGCCACTCAGCCACCGTGCCGCGATAAAAATTTGTATATAGCATATCTCTTCTGAGAGTTGACAAAGGAAACTGATAATTTTAAAGAAGGACAAAGTTTGTAATGGTTGGATGACGCCAAAGCGAACCACAGAGAAATGGTAACAATAAACAGGAGGTGTCCTTGCTGAGACTATGCAGGGGTCGTCAAATTCACAACAACATATAATTAAAGGGATCTTCATTCTCAGAATTCCTGGTCAATGCTTGGACTGGGTATCATTAACAAGTTGCTGATAAGATACATATCTCAATACATAGGCAACAACACTATCTTGATACAGTGAGCTTTCGACTCAATATATTTCAAATTGATTCAATACGGTTCAATAAAAATATCATGGCTGTGATACTAAAAGTCTTTGATAAGCCACTTCCTGTGCAAAGTGAATATGAAATACACCCATTTTACTCATCAAAACAGTGAATATATGTCAAATGTGTCACATAAATGATTTTTCTTACTCTAAACAAGCATCAAAACTGTAGCGCTATAACAAAACAATTTAGTAAAATATACCAAAAAATACTCTTGGTTATATCGATACTTCATTCTCAGAATTCCTGGTCAATGCTTGGACTGGGTATCATTAACAAGTTGCTGATAAGATACATATCTCAATACATAGGCAACAACACTATCTTGATACAGTGAGCTTTCGACTCAATATATTTCAAATTGATTCAATACGGTTCAATAAAAATATCATGGCTGTGATACTAAAAGTCTTTGATAAGCCACTTCCTGTGCAAAGTGAATATGAAATACACCCATTTTACTCATCAAAACAGTGAATATATGTCAAATGTGTCACATAAATGATTTTTCTTACTCTAAACAAGCATCAAAACTGTAGCGCTATAACAAAACAATTTAGTAAAATATACCAAAAAATACTCTTGGTGATATATCGATGCAGCAGCCCATGGTATCGATACTGTATCACCACATTAAACAATACAATATAGCCATATTTCGATATTTTTGCACATCCCTCTCCAACGCTGTGCGAGATCCATTACTAGGACTTCAAAATTACCATATTATTGATTTCCCTGCTTTACAATTACAACATGGCCATCACAATTTTCACAGAAACTACCCCACAAGCTTTATTTACACCTTATTGCTGACTAATAAACCCCATCCACTCACTGATGCATATATTTTGTTATTCAGTGCACTTATGTGAGATTAGAGGATAATCTGACCTTTTCCATGGTCGTCCAGGCTTGTCTGAGTGGAGTGGTGAAGCAGTCAGGTAGTGGTCCTCCCTCTCTGCATATGTTAGACTCAATCTCCATCCGCACAGAGTCATCAAAGCCCAGTGGGTTTGTGGCCTGGAGTGAGAAATACCTAAAGGGCAAAAGCATGTCATTATTTGAAATATTATTTGATTTATTATTAATATTATTCAGTGGTTTATCAATAGCATTTTGAACTCATACTTGTCATAGAGTATCATGGCGTCATTTTGAGCTTCCTGACCATCGTACTGGCCTTTCTTTGCAGCCAGTTGGTTTTGAAAGTTGTCTGCAGCCAACCAGAACTGCAGCACATTCATGGCCTCCTCCTTTTCCATATACTGCAATTTAAAAAAGCAAAACAAAAAAAACCAAAACATTATTATGCGGTAAAGCAATGTTCTAGCAATGTGTTTCTATAAAACTTGTAATTCAAACTCAAACTTTATTTATAAAGCGCTTT
>JACN01132387.1:0-16406 GCA_000787155.1 Scartelaos histophorus | reverse complement strand
CATGATCCTGGGGTTTTTATTTCACTCATCACGATCTTAACTTGAGTGGAGCCGAACACTGTTGGGTAAACGTTACACTCACTTAATCCGCTTATTGATAAAGTCTACGGAAACAACTTGTATTTTAGACATTTACACACAGGGAACAGGCTTTTCAGAGACATTTCACAGACTTGTAGTCGTATTATAAGCGCATTAAACAACATGCTTATATAAAATTATTAGATTAAACATTTGTCCGTTTTTCTTTTGGATATTTCTTATGTAAATATAATATAAATACCAATAGGGGAAAGCCATCAGTTACATAATCAATTCCTAAAATCAGAAAACAAAGTAAAACATTATGTTTGTTAATGTTTGTTTATTGCACATTTGAGTATTACTACAAATTCCCGGAGTTGTAAAGTCACTATTTAAGCAATAAGTTATGTAACTGGACTGTCTATACTTAAGCGTCACTACGTGATGACTGTTTCTCAATTACTCTACACTATTCTATATAAGAACTAGTGGCCAAAGCCTCCACACACCTGACCCTGACACAGTTAGAGACTTCAATCTTCTTATAAAGTTTTTAAATTTTTGACAATGAAGGTTTTGTCTGTTTTTGCTCTGCTGGTGGCTGTGGCTGCCGCTCAAGTAAGTAAAGTGAAAAGTTATAAAAACCAGGTGACTATATCTAAAAATGTATTTGTTATAGTCTGGTGATGGTCCTGAAGGTGAATGGGATCCTGAGCACCATCACCATGAGGTATGCCCGTTTCTCAAATTCTTAAAGGTGCATTGTGTAACTTTTCGGGTGGAGGGTTAGATCCTTTCTCTGTGGGAATGTGCAGTATGATATTAAACCTTTCTAAGACCAAACTAGACAAAGTTACAGGTTATATCTGTGGAAAAGCACAGTCAGAATGTCTGTTTTTCTATTTCTGTGCTATAAAACCACCTGTGTTATAAATGTGTAAGGTAGAGCTGTTAATTGTCTCACTGTGGGACATTCTAGACAGAGAGAGCAGTAAAATTTCCACAGAGAAAAGTTTTTGACAGACCCTCCACCAAAAAGTTACATAATGCACTTTTAAACATGAAGTTAGCTACATTTAATTGTTCTTCTGCTTAAGCCACATGGATGCCCTGGACTTCATGGCAAACCAGGACAAAGACCTAACTGGGGAATCAGGTTCAGAGCTTTAGGAGGGAAGAGGCCTGGTAAGGTAAGGCAAACAGACATGCAGCCAGAGCCTTTTGATTATGTTTGAAAGAGGTTTGTTTGTTCATATTTACTGAAAAAAATTATCTAAACTATTGCATGTTTACTGCGTGTTTATTCTCTAATTAATATATATGATGCTTTGCTACAGGATCACGTAGTGTTTTCCCCCATCTTCAAGGTAGGAAATCTGCATATACACATTTTCAGACCAAAAAAGATCATTACGTTGTTTTTTTTTTATTTGTTATTATTATTTTAGGTCAACAATGTGACATTTCAGGTAACTGTAAGACACACAAAATCTAACTAAATGTATATATTGTATATTGCTAACGCTTACTTCACTCACAGAACAGCTCAATGGTGCAGCTGGAGGAGGTACGAGCGTACACATGTTAACTTTTGTACTACAGTGTTTGGATTTTTAACTCAATGTGTGTTTTTGTTTGGTGTTTTTTCAGGGAGAGAACCTTTTCTTTTTGATCAAGGTAGGTCACTAAATAAATAAAGACATGTATTACATTTTCTCTAGTACAGACCAATATATGTGAATAACAAATACTTGTGCCTCAGGAAACAAGAGCCCCTTTCAAGGTAAATAATATAAATCCAGATTCTGCTTTAACACTTTAACACAGCATTAACTTTGTGTCTGACAGTTATTGCTTTATTTTTGTAACAGCAATATGTGAAGCTCACCTACAACTCCACTGAACCAGTAACTAAAATCCTCCAGGTTTATTCGTACTACTGTCACATGACAGATTCATGAACATAAAATGTGTTTTTATAGAGCCAAGTTGCCGTAGAGGTTGGAGAAGTGAAGCTGGTGAGTTAAGCAGCCTCATGGATGTGTTTACTTTTATTTCAAGTCTTAAAAATATGTTTGTTATTTCATATTTAGCCCACTCGTGCGCTTATGCCTGTCTTCAGGGTAAGATTATTTCCATAAAAATGTTACAATAAATTCTACAAACATAATTTGCATTCTCAACAAAATACTGTTTCTTCATTGTTTTGTTTTGGGGGGTTTTAGGTTGAAAATGTGACATTCCAGGTGATCTATATTTTTATTTCAGCTCTCAAAAATATGTGTTATTTATATTACAAAAGTTTAACAAATCTGTTTTCTTTATTAGAACACCAAAAGTGTTCAACTGGAGCAGGTAAAAGTCTCTAAATGTTTGTTTCCAAGATTGCATTGACCCATTACTTGTACTAATCAATGAACTTTGTACTAATCCATGAAATTCAAACTTTTAAGGGCGACAATCTCTTTCTCAAAGTGAAGGTGAGTTTTTGAGACTGTGTTTTTTTAAAAGACATGTTGAGAAATTCATAAGAAATGATTTACGTGTTTCAGGGAAGAGGACCACCCCATCCTCCGCCCTTTAGGCCCCTGCACTTTAGCGTAAACAGAATATTCTTTATAATATTATCCAAAAGGTGATATCTTTGGTTTAAAAGTATAACGTGTTTATGTTATAGGCTCCCTTCCATGGACCACCGCACAGACCTCCATTTCCCGTTACAGTTGAGTAAAATAACAGCACATAGAAAACTGTTGTTCCGATGTGTTTCACCTAATCATGCTTTTTATTCTGTTTACAGAGACAGTACGTCAAAGTCACCTACAGCAGCTCTGAGCCTGTAAGTCTGACCAGATTATCAGAGCGTAGAGCAAAAACACATCACCTTAAAGGGCCCATAGTGCTGTTTTCTGATCGATGTTATAATGTTGTTTCCTATTGTTTCATTCACTCATATTTAACACACAAACCCTGCACATTTAGAGTTCTCCTCTCAAACAGACAACGCTCCGTTCCACCTAGTGATGTCATGTAATAATAATGCATAATACAGGAAGTGCTCCACACACAAACTACTCAACGTGCGAATGAAACAAAACGCAACGCCATTTATGTTTTTGATGAGGAAACAACATTCAAGAGTCAGTTTTGCATACTACAGGACATTTAAGATGATGTTGCTTATAGTTTAAAAAAATACTTTTCTAGATTTAAAAAGCAGTCAAGAAAAGGTTGAGTTGGAAATATTTAAGAAGTCCTTTATTGATTACATGGGACGGGGAATGGTCGTCTTTTTTAGCCTTTGAGCTTTGTCCTTGAGGAGCACCAGTTCTGGACTTTTAACTGAGAAAACCCCCTGAACCTCTCACTCAAATTTTTTTGAACATTAATATTGACTTAATATTTCTCCTTTTTCAGGACCAAGTCTCTGTTGAGTACGGCACTGTGGAGTGGGTAAGCCATAATGTAAAGTCAAGAATATTTCAGTGATCTATAGCATGATTGTCTTCTCATATTTGCATCTTTATTCAGATTTAGACTTTCATCCTTAAGAATGACTGAGGAGGAAGTGTAGCAAGTAAAGGTGAGACTGTGTAAATTTGACTGTCAAATATTGTTTCTAATCGTATTTTCTTCACTCTTTCTCAGGAGGAGCTCTACACAATTCATCAGCCTGCTTCTGAATCAAAATCACTCACTAAAATGGAAAAAATAAATTGAATTATCATCAGTTATAGTGGTCATGTCTCCGTGAATCAAAATGAACGTGAATTATTTCAAGCATTTTGTCACACATCTTTATTTGACATGTTTTTAAAAAAGTTTGAGATTACATGAATATACACAGGACAGGATACACTGAAGAGCTTTTAGTCGGTGAATAAGATCTAACGATGTTCACGGCTCAAAAAGGAAGGGGAAGTTGGAATGACCCTAGAGAGATGAAACATATTTAAATAATAATTAAAACAAAAGACATATTAATTTGTGATTACACAAAGCCAAACCTCATCAACCCCAGGACCAGAGGCATCGCCGCGGAGCTCTGGGGTAATCGTAGTGGACTCTTTGTTTGTCCCCAGTGGCCATGTCTGACAAAGAATGAATACAAGAATGCAATTAATACAGATATTAAACTAGTTCAAGCTAAATATTGAATCTTCTACATGGATATGTTTGAATGAGCTTGAAGTGCATGTGTTTTATTAACGGTGCAGTGTGTAACTTTTCTGGTGGAGGGCCCGTCACCTGCTGGTTTCTATGAAGATGTCATTGCTCTGCCTGGTATGTTCCACAGTATGGCATTAAACAGCTCTGCCTTACATTTATTCAATTACAGTGGTATTATTGCTCAAAATAGTTAGAAAAAGAGATATTCTGACTGTGAGTAGGGTCTCGTCTCCACAGATCTGACCTGTAACTTGGTTTGGTGTGGTGTCCGTGACGATAGAAAGGTTTATTACCATACTGTGAAACATTTCCACAAAGAAAAGCATTTGACAGACCCTTCACCAGAACATAATGCACCTTTAACATGTCATGTGAATGATTACGCTCACATCAGTCAATAGTATTTGCATTATACATTATTACAGAAGGCATCATAAATATGAATGAGCACATATGGAATGTAGCAAACAAAAAAATACTTTAAATAATTAAAAACTTGTTTTAGATTTCAGGTTTTTTTTTTAAATAGACAGCCTCTGCTTTGAACCCTGGCTTGCACTTTTGGCATTTCTGGTTTCTGGACATAGTAAGAGCTGTGAAATGAAAATTATCTCAGGAGATTTCATCAAGAAGCTCACTGAGAGAAGGTCAAGGGTTTGCAAAGGGCGGCTACTATGATTATTTAAATATACAATATAAACTAATATTTGGTTGAGTTATTAAACTTGGTTTTCTTTGCTACATAATTCCATAATCTTGCATCATATATTTATTGCCTTCTGTATGCATATAAAATCTTGAAAGTAGTAAACATAAAGAAAAAAAAAACATTGAATAAAAGGGCATGTCCAAACTTTTGACTGTAGTGTATATCAAACAAACAATTAGAAATAGCCAATTATCAATACTCAGGTGCAGTACAGTGTAGGAGTTTAGGGTAAACTTACAGAGTCTGTGGGTACTTTAGGTTGGGATGCCTGCTGCAACAGAAAGATAAAAACATGAATAATTAAAGGTGGTCATTATTTCTCTTTTTATTTGGTTATATTTGTATTGTTTTAAAGTTGAATTCACAAACATACTTTAAATGCAACCACCTCTGAATTTAACTTATTATTGATTCAGCCTATTTGAAGCCATACTGCCGTGCCGCTATTATTTTTGCATATTCACGTATATTGAAGTCGTTAAAGATTCTTCAATAACAACGAAAGCCTGTCTTTAAAGATAGCATTAGCCTGCTTACTGTGTGGTAATGTTATTTATTTTCCTCCACAGATTCTTAGTCTGTTTGTGGTCAGTCTGTCAGACACTGCCCATTGCATCACATCACACCACATTCCCACAGCCGTGACACAACCTCTGCAAACCTTTTATTATTGGACTTGAGTGCATGACTTCACTAACCAGACATGTGCCCCTCCTCTCCTCTCCCATCCCTGTCTGACCTCCAGTTACATTGTGAAAGTCGCTGTTGCGCGCACTGACCTGCAGGGGGAGCTGTGGTCTCTGCGTGGTTCTGTCCAGGTTGGCGTTTGGCTGCACCTGTCCGTTGTTTGGCTGCAGGGGCGCGGTGTTTCTCTGCTGGGTGTATCCGTAACGGGGGAAGAAGTAGGAATAGCTCTGCAGATATCAGAAGAAAAAACAACAACAAATGTTTAGGATTACGTCGTTCATATTTGATGCATTTAGCAGAGGTTAGCGCGTGTCCCACCTGCTGCCTGGTCAGTTGAGGATAGCCATAGGCAGGATACTGAAACTGAGGATACATCTGCAAGAAGTTCAAAACAAGGTTAAAGTTTGCTTTAGCGTACTTCACTTAACATTAGACTTAACAATATTTCTTATAATATAATGATTTATGTCAGTCGTATTTGTCCTGTTATTTTAGACTAAGTGTTAAAATTTGAAAATGAATACCTAATTCACAGAAGCCTCATATTTCTGTTGAATCCCTTCAGGCACCAAAGCCACAGTTTTCCTCTTACAAAAGTACCACTGTGCTCGTACCTGTACAGGGTTCTGTGCCTGCTGTTGGACATTGGGGGCGTTGGGGTCCTGTGGTCCGAGCTGCTCCTGCTGACCGTTGGGGAGGATGACGGGGGTCAGCTGGTTCCCCTGAGACGGCAGCAACACTTGAGGCCCTTGAGGGCCAAAGGGCCCGGCCACCTGCGGGTTCAGATTCACCACCTGAGGAGTGAGCAGCACCTCAGGCTGCTGCTGCTGCAGCACGAAGGGAGGCAGCAGAGAAGAGGCCTGGGCAAGAGCATGAGAGCAAGTACATGAGCTTTCCACATGTCCAAACACTAATGTGCTCCATTGTCTTTGTTATACCTGAGCCTGACTCAGAGTGGCAAAAGCTAAGCCATTCAGTCCATTCAGTCCATTCAGTCTGAAAATCTAGAAGAAGAATTTTGACTTTAGTGACATGCTGTACATTTGACAACATCCTATTTGACAGCATCAAAAACACACAGCTTGCTTAGTCCAAAAGAGGAGGAGAGGAGAGTCGGGTAATAATCTTTAAAGAAGTCACCAAAACAAAGGAACAAATCACACAAGTATACGCAGCTTGCTGTTTACCTCATTGCTGCCACTTGCAAGAATTCCAATCTGCACCTGTTAAAAAGGCCACACATGAACAATGGAAATCATGAAACAGTCCCTCGTATTCAAGAACATTAAGTAGTTTTGAAGTATCACTACGTACTGGAATTCCAAAACTTGTTCTTAAAAGACAGGCCAACAGTACAGTGACTTGAGGCTTCATTGTGGCCTACAGTACAGAATAAAACACATGTATTTTTAACAATATCTACAAGTTTAGCTCTCTAGAGTTCAACTTACTTTGTCTTTGCTTTCCCTTTCTGAATACTTCACCTTAGTCCCATCCTTTATAAATATCTGCAGGTGATGTTGTCCAGCGCCTGCCCAGACGAGCCATGTGTGGTCAGTACAACAGACGTTTCTCATCACTTAAGTCTGTTATTATGTGTATGTCATGTCTCTAAACGGCATAACAAGTTTGGATAGTGCCAGCTAATCTTTCACTTAATTTTATACAATCATTTATTGCAAAAGTACTGTGACTTTGCAGTATTTTAAGAGTGAATTGTAAATCTGGTGAGGTGGGGGGTCTCACCAACATGTTGATATTTTAAATGCAGAAACTATGTGGGTAATTACAGGCTCTAAATCTGCAAGAATTTGTCTTGTCATGGGAAAAAACAACAGCATCGGCAGAAAGTCTGTAATCATAAAGACAAGTGTCTCAATCATGTTTAGACTTATGCTCAGATATCTCTGCAAAGAGAGACAATGGTGAAATGTAGATTTTTTTATGGAAATAGTGTTTATTGTGCAGCTCTTTCTTTTTTCAACTTTATTACACCAGTTTATTATTTTTTATAAAGTTTGAAATTCCACAACATTTTAATTACTTAAAAAAAAAAACTTGAATATAGAGAAGCTTACATAAGGGAAATCCTTGATCAGTTCTGGTCTCACTCTGCATTTGTGACTTCTTTTTTTGTTTGTTTTATTTTTTATCTAATTAGTATTTAAAAGCCTGATCATTGTTTAATGTAAATTTTATTGTTGTTGTATTTTTGATCCCTGTGACCCTGACCCGTGGGACTATGGATGGAAATTGGCCGTATGGCTACAGTCCAGCAAGTTTACATCTGTGCTTCATTTTCATGCACTGTCCCCATCAAATAAATAAGAACAAGAATATGGATATGTCTGGTATTTTTGTTATGTAATTTTGTCATTGTCCTTTGGATGGCAGCAAATGCCCACTCGGTGATGGAGCCAAAGAGAAGCAATACATAATGTGCAAATCAAAATGAAATTTATTAAACATTACGTAATAGACATTGGAAAAGTAATCAGGAAAACATTTTATTCTGTATGTTTCAATAGTAATGTAAACATAAAGGGCTCAGTTTTTCTGATTAGTAACGTCACAGTTACAAGGACGAGGATCCACAGTTGGAGGTGGAATCTAAAAGAGGAAAAATAAGCATGTTTAAAAAGTGTTTTACACAAATATGTCATAGATAATGTTACCTGAGTGTCCACTGTGGGGGCTGCTGTATTCTCTGGGATCATCACCTGTCGCTGAAATACAAGCAGCAGTGAGTACAGGCTTATTCATAAACATTCATATGAACATTTACCCTGAGGCTCATTCATAAACATTCTCTAAGCTCTCATAAGTCTGTACCCTGAAGCGTTGGAGCGGGTTCTGCTGAGCTGGGAACAGCTGTGGTTGTTGCTGCTGCATGTTGCCCACTGGGACACCACCCTACACAGACACAATTTTTATACAAATTATTTATTTTTTTACTGTCATGTATTGACAAAAGGAACCTACCATGAGCTGCTGTGGGAGCGGCTGTGCAGGGGTGACTGGTCCCATCTGTCCAACCCCCATATAAGGAAACTGACACAGAAAATACAGCATGTTTAAAAACTACACAATGTCCACTGACAGAGTTGTAACTACACAGACCTGATTGGCTGCTGGGGCTGGGGCAGGGTACATGTTTAGTGCAGGGTACATGTTTGGTGCAGCGGGGGCACCGTAGACTGGCACAAACTAAAAGACCGTTTGTATATTGTTGTTAAAATCCATAAATTAGCTGAACTGTAACGTAATGTTCTCTTATTCTCACCTGAGGAAACTGGGGCTGCCCAATGAGCCCTGCTCCTCCTGGGATTATAATGGGACGCACTAGGCCTGACCCTAACAGACCTGCAGCCGCTGGGTTCACTCCCATCCCCATGCCGTTCATTGCATTCATAGCCGCTAACAGCCTTGCAGTCTGTGTCAATGTGAAGCGCATTTAGACAACACTTTTATTATAATACTGCATTAATATACAACATTACATTCATTATAATAACAAGTGACGTCTTACCTTGCCTGCACTGACCTGCAGAAAAGACAGTCAGAAGCAATATTTATTAAAACTAAGACTGGACAAAAACGGGTTAAGCACTGGCAAGTTACATTTCTTGAGAAGTCAGTTCTAAAAACAGTGCTCTAATGACTGCTAAAATATTAAATAACATAAATCATAAATGGTTAGGCCAAAATGGTGAACTGAATCATAAAATGTATTATAAATTATGTTCAAATCTCGTCTTTTCTCATTCTCATGGATCCAGTCTCATCTCGTGGAATTTGTGTCTTCTTGTTCCATCCCCAGTGTCATTTAAAGTAGTTATGGTCAAATATTTGTTGTTGAGAAGTTAGTAGTACTCGTAGTATGTCTCAGTTGATTACTTACATAGCAAATTGTAGATAACAATGTTGCGGCGACCAAAAACTTCATTTTTTCTGCAAATGAAAAAGTTCTAATTAGTCCATTTACCCAGTTACTTTTGTATTCATTTTGTAACATACCTTAAGTTTTCTCTGGTGAGTGTTATGTGCCAGGTAGGACTACAGTCGTGTGTTTGTGCTCATATAGGTAGAGCTTTTTATCAGTCTCAGAGATTATTAGCATCCAATTAGACAGAAGAAGACTCAGTTATTCACGGACTATTTCTGTCACCTCTGTCACCGTCTCTGTCCTTTTGCAGGACTCAGAAAGTTGGTTGAAAAGGTCAATTTTAATCTCTTTTTTTGTTCTCTCAGACAGCCCACAGACAACAACAATGATTCACAGGCCTGAGGTAAATACTTTTAGGACATTATTCTTAAACCCCAGAGCATTGTGGGTAGTGATGGGGCACAAACAGATGTATCACTCAGTGCTTCTATAGAACAAGGCTGGGTTGAAGTAGCCAGATTTGCTTTAACGTTAAGTAAGTAATGTTACTGTGTTTCTGCTATATTATATAATGTTGCCAAAAGGGGGAGTAATTGTACATTGTAGCTCATACATCTTAAAAAAGTTATACAGTATTATTTTTGCTATTTTAGAAAATGTATTACACAACTTCATTGATTTATTACTAAAATAACCTTACCATTTCAAGGGTATTTTTCTGACGTAATTTTTGTTTCTCTTGACCAAAAGGGAACTCTCAATCTCACTTGCACATACATGATTAATAACCTCCAAATTATAATAGATTTTTATATTAATTCCATCTGAACTTTCTTTATAAAATTCCCAAAATCTCATTTACAGTAAGATATTCTTCAATTTTGACATAGGAATTGTCAAGACCCATCAAATTCTCAACCTACTGTATCCGATCATCTCCAGAGACACTGGTTTATAGCTCCTCTTATATTTACCTCACATAATTAAAGCGTAATTTGAAATCTGACTTTCTTTTGTGTGTACTTGTTACTTAAAACTACAGCAGAGGCCAAAACTCCAGAGTCTCCACTTCAGATAGTATCCAGCCATTTGTTTGTGCTCCAAAGAAACTCCAAAGAAAGAAAGATTCTATTTGAATTGAGTCATTTTAGTGTAGCAAATGGCTCCAAACTGGTTTTAGATTTTTGGGGATCCTTGACCTACATTGTTCTTGCTTTACTTCAAAAATTACATTACTTTTATTACAACATTTTTCAAAGGTTTATGTTATAATAAAAACCAAATTGAGTAGCCTATGTAATGGGGAAGTCGCTTTGTCCTGATCAGAAGTTTACAATCCAAATGTAATATAAGTGTGTTTGTGATTTAATGTATAATTTGATTGCTTAAAATTGTCCATTAAATGCACACTCAGTCACGCTTGTGTGTTAACTAAATGGAATAGGCTATGTTATGGGGGAAGTTTCTTTGTGCTGATCACTAGTTTACAATGTAATATAAGTTGAAATCGTCCTGAAAATGCACACCCAGTCTCGCTTGTGTGTTTTTCAGGCCATGTCATCACATCTTGAGGCCGTCTGGGAACCTTTCGGAGCTGCTGACTGGGCAGCTCACACACCGGGTAAACAAACACTGAGACACTGGGCTGAACCGACCTAAATTACACTCTGTCATCAGCGGCAAATGGAGAAAAGCTCTTCCTGTGCTGCGCTTCGACACAATAATATGTCCTAGAAGAATTGCATCACTATTTTGTCCCATATTTTCAACTGCGTAATAAAGATATGTTGCCTTTTATGGCCTATACACAATTAAATCACACTTATTTGTGCTTTTTGTGCATCAAATATTGAATGTGGTTGTTTTGCTTTGGGTATTGGTAGTTAACAATCATACAAAGGTGTTCATCATAAATTTCTCTTGTGCAACAATGTAAAAAAAAAAAATTAAACAAAAACATAATAATAATAATAATATAATAATACATTTTATTCATATAGCGCTTTTCTAAACACTCAAAGATGCTGTACAAAGATACAGACTTAAAAAAAGGACAAAAACAGGAGGCATTTAATATAATAACCACTATACACTCTGTTTCATTCAGAGATCATATTTATTGGTGATTTGTTGAAACATTGATGTATTAAAGAGTCAGCATCGTGGGTGATTGACAATGTGACTTCAGCAGTATTTTTAATATTAATGTTTATTATGTCTATCCATCCCGGAGCCTTCCTCTTCTTCTTCCTCTTCTTCCTCTTCTTTAGCTGACATCACCCTTGTTCCCGACGCATGAGTCCTCCTGAGACGCGTAGCAACCGACCGCACAAATCGAAGTCCGCCTGCTATATTCCCAGCGTTCCCTGGGGCAGGCTGCTGGGGTTGGTTGGCGATTCCAGCTGCAGAGATGAGCTGGACTTGCCCTGGTGTCAAAAAGGCAGGGTTTCCAATGGCTCCCCCTTGTGGAAGTACAGCGAACAGCGTGATGGGTGCTCCTTGCCCCAGCTGCCCCGCTTGCCCCTGTGCGACCACGCCTCCTCCTGCAGCTTGTGCCAATGCAAACTGACCTTGCTGGATTGTCCCTAAAGTTACGAGCTGCCGTGTAGGAGTTTGGCCCACTTGGTTTCCAGCTTGTTGTAGAAAAAGTTGTCCTCCCAATGGAACTAAATGAGCCACAACACCCTGCCCATTCAGAGGGACCCCATTCTGAGCAGCTGCGTTGTTTGCATTGTTGCCCGCTACACCCCCACCGTTTTTGGCCGCTGCTTTGGCGAGGGTCTCGGCGCTGGCAGAGATCAGACCGCCCTCCACCGCAACAGCCAGACTTGGAAGGATGAGCCAAAATAAGCACAACATTTTCCCCCAAGAGTAGGAAGTGAGCGAGAATATGAAGACAGTTTCTCTGCTTTTATTCACTATGTCCCATCTAATAATCACCAACAAACAGCCAATCAGAGACCTCAAAACAAGTTACAGTGTTCACCGTGACTATGCATCTTTGCTATTTTTGCTTTGTTGACTACTGAGATATTCATTTTGGATTATGTGGCTGTCCAAAACCAAGAATTAGTGGACAGTGTTTTCTGGTGTCATTGTACAAAGGTTACACAAAAATAGGCAGTAGCAAATATGTATTAAGTACAGTGAAGATCTTATCTAACAGTGGTGCAGGCGGTACAAGTACAGTAGTGACTCACCTGCCCACAAATAATTTTTTTGGTTTAGGAACAAAGATTTTTCAAATTCTAAAAAAAAAAAAAAATCTGTGAGTACAAACCAAACAAATTCTATACAGTATTGTAATTGGGCTTGACTAAAATATTACACATGATTTAATAACATCTGAAAAAGACACCCACAGTCATTTCTACAACCATAAAATAAAACAAGAAAGTTCAGCATAGACTAGACAAGACTAGATCAATTCAACTATAAGGAGATTTTGTAAACTAGTCCCCAGTTTGGAATGCTCTTAGACACTTTTATTGAAAAAAATCAAAACATCTTAATAAAAATATAAAGTATTTCCAGGACTAGCGTGACTCAATGAAACAGGACCTATAATTATCTCTAAACACAAGGGAAAATGAGGTTTATACTTGTGAGAGTGAATCTCTTGGTGTGAGCTGCTCTCTGAAGCTCAGAACAGCAAACTGGTATCCATATCCTCTGTAAATGACAAAAGGAAAAGCAAAGATTTAGAGATTCTGTTAAAGCAAATTGACTCTTGAGAGCTTTAAGAGGCGTTATAATATTGTTACCTCATCAAAAACATGTCTGGAGGTCTGTTTTGTTTCATTTACACATCGGAGTAACCCTTTATTATTGGTCTATCTACATCTGTAAAGCTCAAAATGCTCTGTTCCACCTCATGATGTCATCTAGTGGTAGTTTTCAAGTTAACAGCTCCTTTTACCTATATTTTGTTTAGTAGAGAGCTGAAATAATTGTAATTATTCTAGTTAAGGTGTATGGAGGTTACAAACAGGAGGATTTCCTGTATTGCCACATGACATCACAAGGTGGAACCGTGTTTTCTGCTTGAAAGAAGAACTCAAGAAGAACTTAATATGCAGGACTTGTGTTAAACATGTGTGAATGAAACAAAACACAACTCATTGTCTATTGAGGAATTATACATAATAAATCAGAAAAAAAGAGTAATATGGGCCCTTCAACTTCAGGATCATAATTTGATATAAGTCATTGTTCATTTTGCAGACCGTACCTTCTTTGATGCCGAAACAGGAAGTCCACTCTTTAAATGACACATGTTTGTCTTTGTCAGAGTCACACTCCTGAAAGAAGAGGGACGTGCAGTGCTCCATGGGCACCAGAGGGACCCTCAGAGGGGCCAGCTCCGAGTGGGACAGCTGCCTGTAACACACCAGTAAGAATGATCAGGTGAATAAGGTGAGTATCATTTTATTTATACTTTGCAGCTGGTGTCATCAACATTTCCTGGGGGAGTGATGCTAACTGTAGGCTCTGCTCTGTCTGATGCTTTATTAGATTTTAATCTTGTGCTTTATTTTAACACAATCTGACCATAAAGAACTGATTTAGCTGGAACAGGTGAGCTGATTTGTGCTGTTAAAAAGTCTTTCACTCATAAAATTACAGTGACAAGATAGCTACTATTAGCCAACAGTTTTCCATTTAGTCAGTCTCACAGTGTTGAAGTGACTAAATGGAAAACTCTGAAAATATGTTGTTTAAAGGTCCACTGCGTAACATTTCTAGTGGAGGGTCTGCCATCTATTTGTCTCCATGGAAATGTTATTGGAATGTTATATATTATGGGAGGAGCTCGGAGTAGAGCCACTGCTCCCCCACGTCGAGAGGATCCAGCTGAGGTGGATGGGACATCTGTTCCTGATGCCTCCTGGCCCCGGGGAAGGTCCCCAGGGACTATGTCTCTCGACTGGCCTGGGAACATCTCAGGGGCCCCCAGAGGAACTAGAGGAAGTGTCCGGGGTGAGGGCAGTCTGGGAATCCCTGCTTAGACTGCTGCCCCCGGCCCCGGAGAACATGAAGAAAATGGATGGATGGACATCTTTTTGCTTTGTCTAGAATGTTCTATGGTATAGATTAAGTCTATATATCACAATACAGCAGTATCTACGTTATAGTTATATATAGGTATTCTGGTATTGTATTTTTGAGTGATAGAAACATCTGTAATGAATAAAAGCGAAATGAATATGTTTAATGTCATACAATGGGACATTCCAGGCAACTCAACAGCATCTCCATGGAGAAAAATAAATGTCATACCATGGGACATTCCAGGCAACTTAACTGCATCTCCAAGGAGGAAAATAGGCAGACCCTCCACCAGAAAAGTTGCGCAGTGCACCTTTAAATCCATTTTGTGTTTTCAGATTTTTTTTTATCTTTTGTTCGCCAGAAAAGTTGTGCAGTGCACCTTTAAATCCATTTTGTGCTTTTCTTGAGTTTTCAGATCTTTTTTGACAGTGTTTGCTAATGTGTGCATTATATCACCATGGTAATTCCTCAACATTTCACCATAAGAGATACATGTAGAACACCCCCACCACGATGTCACGCCAATGTATCAATAATAATTAGTGTGTGATCACATCTTTCCACACATAAAAACAGTGTGTACCGGTCAGAGGGGTGTTGATCGAGCTGTGCAAACTGCCAGTGCACAGGGTAGATGTACATGTGGTAGTTTTTCTCAAAGTCCTGTTCAAGAAGTTCCACAGAGTGATCACCGGCCTGAAGACGTCTCTCACTCTCGAAGATTTTTTTCACCTAAACACACATAGATATTTTATTTTTCTGCTAATTTGGGTGCACGTCATAAAATAATTAGTGGTAGTGGAAAGATTTCTGTGAATGTGTCTCAAGTGAAAGTAAATAGCAAAAAGTGTGTATATAATTACAAGTAAAATAAAAAGTTTAGTAAAAGTATACATAAAAATACCACTCAAAATAATTAAATGTTCTGTATAATTCAAAATTGACTCTTGTGCTTTTGCTTTAAGCCATGTTAGAATGTTATCTCTTCAAAAACATACCTTGTGATTTCTTTCATTCACACATGTTTGAGTAATTCTTTCTTATTAGTCTGTCTTCATCTCGAAAGCTCAAAATGCTTTGTTCCACCTTGTGATGTCATGAAGCAGTAGTTTTCAAGTTAACAGCTCCTTTTACCTTTTGTTTCCGTAGAGATTGGCAATTCCAGGGCTGAAATCGTCCAAATGATTCTTATGGAGGCGTGTGGAGTTTAAAAACACAGTGGAGCACTTCCTGTACTACCACATGACATCACAAGGTGGAGTGTTTTCTGTTTCAGAGAAGAACTCAGCCAAAATATGCAGAGTTTGTGTGTTAAACATGTGTGAATGATGTGGAAACAACATTATAACATACTACAGATCAGAAAATAGTGTAATACCCAAAAAAGTACCCCCGATTGCAAATATTATTCAATTATTCTGTATAATTATTACTCTTAAGCGTTGTTTAGGAGTGAGGAAGCCCGGGGAGGTGGTGTCATGTTCATACAGCTGCAGCAATACATTTTTCAGCCAGTCCCTCATCCTCAAGGGAAACTGGATCAGCTCTGGGTCCAAACAGGCCGGGATCACTTCAGTAACACAGCGGAACAAGAGGATTTTGTGAAATAAACTGCTACAAATAAAATATCATCATCATACCGTGTTTTTTTGCTTACATTTGCATGATCCGGTGTAGTCCAGATGAAGCCGGTGTCCTTTCTTAGTGCCCTCGAGGTTACATTTGGTGGCAAACAGTTCGCAAGATGTTTCATATGTTTTGTTGTCAGTTCCACAGACCTGCAGAAATAAAATATTCACAGGAACTTAGGGCCTGTCACAATAATATTATAATTATAGGTCCTTATTTATCGTTATATTACACAAAATTGACTCTTGT
>JACN01042781.1:0-21690 GCA_000787155.1 Scartelaos histophorus | reverse complement strand
AAACGTATAATATGCTGTTCTCAAGTCAACGGATATATTGTTTTTGGATTGAATGTGACATCACCATTTTCGCTCACATTGTATTTTAACGCACTCCTCTGAAGGCGCTTCACCCACAGGGCTGAAAATCACTGTACATCATCTAGAGAAGTGGGGCATCATAAGTTAGACTCCTCTGAAGGCGCTTCACCCACAGGGCTGAAAATCACTGTACATCATCTAGAGAAGTGGGGCATCAAAAGTTAGCTGAATTATTTTGATAACTGTCACGGTTTATTTGCAGCAAAGCCGCAAATTTAGATCAAAATTTTTGACAATTTTGATTATCAAGATTTGCTCCTGTTCACACATGCTTAATCCGATCAAGATGAAATTTGAATCACTAATGCATAATCTCAGCCTGAATATAATACACAATAAACATATGAAAATTTAACACTATAGCGCCTCCTAGCATATGCATGAAATGTCAACATTATCAGATTTGTACCAAATTTGGGAATAAAAATCTAGGCATTATTATGAGCAAAAAAGTATATAATGGATATGAAGAATTTTTCACCGTTGGCCAGTGGCCAAAATTAATTAAAAACACAATACACGCACATGCTTAGCCTCATTGTGCTTAAATTTGAATCACTAATGCATAATCTCACCCTGAATATAATGCACTATAAAGCATATTAAAAGTGTACACTGTAGGACCAAAAAAGTATATTTTGGAGGTGGGGAATTTTTCTTCATTGGCCAGCAGGGGTGCACCTTTTTGCAGTTTTAACGCACACCGCAAAGTGCATTAAAACTGCTGAATGCATAGCTCCAAGCGGTTTAATGCACCACAGCTACAAACTGAAATGTGAGTCTGAAAAGTGTGTCCACTATCTGTAAATGTCTTGTAAATGTTTTAAATGAAGCTAGTCCCTACATTCTACTTGCCAGCTGTTTAGGTGATTCAGCAGAATTAACTCTTCACCTACAAATAAACAATGCTTGAGCTTGCTGAATCTCTGAGTTAACATTCGTTTTACATCATTAATTGCATGCTCACTATTGGCTGCAATAATGTCGTCATACCCGGATATTATTAACAAATATTATTAACTTTTGACCATGATTTTCTTTTCTATACAGACAATGATCTGCAGCATTCAGAATAAAATCATATTCACATAAAAAGGTATGTAGCACCGTATTCCAGTTTCTGCTGGATTGCTTAATTCCATACAATGATTTGTTCAGTCTACATACCAGTTTTTCCACCTGTTTTTGATTTTTTGTAGTTGTTCTAAATAAATTTCAGTCAATGGATGTGGGCGTGGAGGCGGTTTTCACATCCATCTGATGCAAGATCAAGTCCTCATGTGCAGCTTTTTGCATGAGAACTCTAACACTTGTCATGTCAGCTATGGGAGGGAACTCTCCTCATAATCAGTTCCTGATTCCTGCTTTCTAGTTGTATCCTTAGCAACAAATCTTGCCTTGTACTTGTTAGATCCATCTGTGTCAGTTTTTTGTGCATAAACCCACCTCTCTCCTAAAGCCTGTTTACCTAGTGGCAAGCGGGTTAGATGGAATGTCTCATTATCTTCCAATCATCGCATCTCCTCGTCCATGGCATCCACTGGATGATATCATTGATTCCTGATATGTTTTTGGAATGTCACAGACAGAAATCAACAATCGTTCATAACTTATCCATTGAATCATCAGTCTCAAAATATTGTAGATACATTGGTTTCTGCTTTGCTCTGGGTGGGTTTCTCCTAATCCCAGTTGCTGTGTTGGCCTCTGGCAGCTCAGCACCTGCTTGTTCACTTGAATCCTTGGGACTATTTTCAGGTCGAGCTATGTTCTTATACTTCTTCTCTGTGTCATAGACCATAGATCACACTAATTCTGTTTTCTATCTCATATCCTACATGTGTTTCTTAGTCTCTTTTTCTATTCTTGCTTTGGCTGTGAATTTAACCAACCTGTGCTTTTGCACCTTCTCCATCTCAGGGTAATACAAAAGAAAGCCTGGACTATTTTTATCATAGCCTACAAAAATATTCTTTTCACATTTGGAGTCTAGCTTGCTTTTCTCTTGCTTATAGCTAAAACTCGTAGACCCAAATTTTTGCGTTTGTGACACATTTGGTAGTTTACCTGCGAGTAACCCATATGCTGTTTTCTTTGTCCGCCTGTTATAACACCAGTTTCTCAAGTGGGCGGCTGTCTGGACAGCATGGCTCCATAAACAGTCTGGTAACCTTCTTTCTATCAGTAAGCATCTAAGCCATATCAAAGAGTGTTTGTCAGGTGTGGCGAGTAAGGTGCTGACTTTTCATGTCTGATCTTGCTTTTAGTTAATAGCATCTGAAAGTAAACTCAGTGCCATTGTCTAAATGTATGCACTTGACTTCACCATAAGGTGTTACACCAGCTAAGAACTTTTCTGTAGCCATAACTGCATCATTTTTTGACTTAAGGAATACACCAATACGGCTCCTAAATAGCTATCAGTAAAACATTGTGCATATTTGTGTCCTTCTAAGCTTGCTGCTTTCATTGGCCGTGCCAGGTCTGTATGAATAAGCTCCAGGAGTTTCTTTGCTTTACTGCCTGACTCTCTATTTCTCATTTGGGTGAACTTGCCTTTGGTATAGATTTCACACATCTGATCTGGCTTAGCCGTGTGCCTCTTAATTTTCCATACCTTTGACCACATTCTGGAGTTTGATTACATCATTAAAGTTACAGTGTCCTAGAATCTCGTGCTACATGTGGACATCGCAAGACACTTTACACTGGTCTCTATAAGCATTAATAATAGATAAATAATACAGTTTCTCATTTTGTGGATGTATTACCATCTTTAGTGATTATGTGACTCTCTCCATTCTTGTGGGGATATGAAAGCATATACAGAGCATCTCGTAGTTGTGACCTGTGTTCTTAGTCTTCGCTGTCCAGTAGATGTTCCTCTGCCTTGAGCTATTCCACTGCATTTTGTCTCATCTGCAAGTTCCACTAAATGGGTCTTTGGCTGAAATGTGCTGTCAAAGCTCACACATTTCTCTTGGCCATTCACAATGTGAGATGTTGCTCCTACATCTACATAATGCCCTTCATTTTTACTTTGGGTGTTGACTATTCACCTTTTCCATGTGCATGAGGTAGTCACCGGGTCTTCATTACATTTCTTTTTATATTTGGACTTTTGGTGTGCGTTGGTTTTGCAGAAATTGCACCACTCTTTTCTGGTACATTTTCTTGCCCTATGTCCATGTAGTCCACACTTGAAACATGTTATGTTTGCATCTTCACCTTTACCTTGGGTACTGCTGGTATACTTTTTCTGCAAATTCCTGTCTTGCTTTGTAAATGTTTTTATCACATTGTCTGTTGTCTTAGCAGTACTCATTTCCTCTGACTCTTTATATAAACTTACCCTCCTTTTAAATTTTGAAACCGTCCGCTTTCCATAGTTTTGTCAAGGACGTGTACAGGTTGATAATCTGCGGCTTGCTTTTCCTGAGTAATGCTCCCTCAGTATTTTCAATGCTTTCCTGCTGTCGTATATACCGTTGTCTCTGATCAATGATAAGCTTTTGTCATTGATCAGCCTTATAAGCTCTGCTGTCTGGACTTTTTGTTCTGTCCGCTGTTCTTTGCTCATCACTGGCGGACTCATTTAGAATATTGTCTCTCAATTTTAAAATGTGTTAGTGTCCCAAAAACCTTGTTTCCCAAAGGTCGTACTTGTCTTCGGTTCCTTCGAAGTACAATTGTGGGGACAATGTTCCAGTAGCTTGGGCTTAACATGTTGTGATGCCTTGTGTGCTCGGGTGAGGAGACCCATAGCCTATTTAGGTGATTTGGCAGAATTAACTCTTCACCTCAAAATAAAAAAATTCTTGACCAGTTTGTCTCTTCAACCTGTTTGGTTCACTGAACATTTCTGTATGGTGCAACAGCTGCCATATAGTGCAAGCGCCATTAGCGGAGTAAAAGTATCACAATGACACATCCTCATGAAAGTGCTCTTCTTTACAAAGAGAGTAAGAGCACTATTTATGAACAATGCTTAACAGCATAGTTTACCTGTTGCTGTGGTGAAGTCATGATGGCAGCAGAGCAGTGTGACATGTAAGCATTAAACAAGCAGCAGTGTGGCTCTAAGATGTATAATCTGCTTATATCATGGCTAGAAACTGACATGTCTCACATGTGAATGTAAAAAGACTATTCTCTATCTGTAAATGTCCAAAATATCAGTTATGTCAATGTTTTAAATGATACTATTACTACATTCAGTTGAGTAATGGGGTTAATCACAATGTATCACCTTGAAAGTAAGCAGTTAAATATTGCTCAAACATGCACAAATCACTCAACTTTAAAATCTTAAACTTTAAAATCACTCAACATTCAACTTTAGGTGAAGTAGATGGTGAGGGGAAACGACTATAACATGGTTAATAAATTGATCTGGAAGATATTAACTTGATCAAAAATTCATGAGATCATAGAATATTTATATTGATAGAAGACTGTGCATGCCTCTTTAGCCAGGAGTGACAAGGCTTGTTTGAATAATTCATTTTCAAGGCTTGGTGGCCATGCCAGCTTGTCAAAGCCTGATCCCATTAGATTTCAGAAGCTAAACAGTGCCAGGCCTGGTTAGTATTTGGATAGAAGACCACTGGGAACACCAGGTGTCACATTGGGGCACCAGTGGCAAAAAAACTGTTGTAGTGTCCTTAGCAAGGCACTTCACCCACATTGCCTAGAATGAAAGTGGTGTGTGAATTAGTGATGGCCAATGGTGTAGATTGGCAGCCTGGCTTCAGTCAGCTTGTCCTAGGGAAGCTGTTGCTACAGTAGTAGGAGTGTTGAGTGAATGAACAATTAACTGTAAAGGTTTGGGTATCTTGAAAGGTGCTATATAAATGCAACTATTAATTAATATAATTCACTGGTGAGTTATAAAATAGGGTTATTGATCTTAGAAGGTAGATGGTCATTATTCCCTCCACTCCCCAGTCTATGCATGCCTCCCCAAATCCCTCTAGATGATGGACTTCCTGTGAGACAAGTGACTCTGTGGTCTCCCATCCACATGCTAGTAGCAATGGAAACATAAATTGATATGGAACAACAAGCAATGTCTCTCCTGCTGTAACGATATAAATGGGTCTATTTTCTTCACATATGTTATAGCAGACCTAGCATGCAAAATCAGCTTTTAACCATGTTATAACTGTTTCCCCTCATCATTTACTCAACGAAGTTGTATTTGGAGTGGTTTCTGCATGTTTGAGAAATCTTTAATCGCTTATTTTTATAGTCCCGTGATACTCGTTGGATTCAGTAGCAACACAGTTGTTGTGGTAATTGTGTTGGCACGTCACAGAAATTTTGTGTAGCCTGCTAGTTTCTTTATTCAGTCATTTTAGATTAATATTGTAATTTAAAATGTGGAAATTATAACATAATGATCCACGGGTGTGAGGTTATATCTATACAGCAAACACAAGCACATTAGATTTTCTTTAATGTCTGCTTTGGCAGCAATCACATGCATTTACAAAAAGTTGACAGAAGTTGACAGTTGACAGAAATCCTTATAGACAAATACTCATACATTTTCATCACAGGAGCTAGGCATGTGTTGCAAAAAAATTGCCGTAGAGAAAGTACAGAACAAGTCAGTATCATTCTTAAAATGGAAAGAGAATCTTAACTTTGTGCAGAGGAACTAGAGGTGAGAGGCATGAAGGAAGTGCAATTCAGAGAAAAAGCATGTGATTTGGTTTCCTCTGTCTGTCTGTGTCAGAACACTGTGTTCTGTCTGTAGCCTCTGCAGCACGGTTATGCAACACGTGCAATGGAAAACACTCAACTCAACTGAGTCCACATCACGATCCTGAACACAGTGGGGCTCTTTCATTGCTTTGTTTACTGTTTCCTTGTGTTCTGAATGGCATGTGTGCATGACAAATGACACAAGTACAATGACTTCTACTGGAATTTATTCAAGCATAGCAAAACAAATGTGTAAAAGTGCATGAGTGTAGTGAGGAGAAAGGAGTGGTTTATTTACAAAGAAATGAGAATAAAAACTGTACAACAGCATATACTGACTATAGCTTAAAACTGCACAATACATGGGAGGTTCAAACACAGTGCAGAAAGGAAGATTTTACAGGAGTTAAAATTAGAAGGTGCACTAGCTTTCCGGTATTTTTTAACTACATGCTCCAAAGTACCTTGACAAACATGCATTCTTACTGTTATCAGGGTAATCTCTTCTCAGATCTGCCTTGTAATTCACCTGCTTGTCTGCAAAGAAATACTAATGTTTAATTCCATACTGTGGAACAATTCCAGGCAAAGCAATAACCCTAAGAAATGTTACATAACACACCTTTAAATTCTTTCAGATATGATTTGATGGGGTTCTTCTTTACTAATTTAACTGACATATTACAAGCAATTTGCTTACTCCATTGTAGAGCCTGCTTCATCGACTGACTCGGAGTCCTTTGTCTCTCACATCTGTACAAAGCATCCCTATGAGTGCAACAGTATAAACTTTTAAATTTACATTTAAATATTGTTTCTACGTTGCTGCTTTTAATTTATTTACCCATCCCATATAAGTTATGTTGAAACCTTAAAACAAGTTCAAGTTGTCAAACAATTTATAAAATCTATCCGTCTATCTATATAAAGACTACTCAAAAATGTATTAATATTCTAGTTCGTTAGTTAATTCATGGAGATTTTTCTTTTTGCAGTATAGGACAACAAGATGTATGCACTTAACTGGAAGTCTTTCAGAACAATGCAAGGAATAGTATAATGTGTAATGCAGTGAGATATTCACAATATTCACTGCCTTAATCTGAAACCATGAAGTGCAATAATAATATTTGGACACACATGAAAAAACTATTCTCAATTCTTCTAAAACAGCTTTTCATCAAACGTACGACTCCTTTGCAAATGAGAATTCTTCAAACAGGGGCTGGCTGCATCTCCGGAGCAGGGCATCTGAACGTCCTGCTGGTACAGACTCTGACATGGCTCTGGGTCTTCTCTCCCTCTCTACTCTTTCCACCCTCTCCCTTACCACATGTCCAGCTGTGGGCCAGTCATAATTGACCGATGATGGACGAGACCTCCTGTCCAGTTGAATGGCATCCTGAACTGTCATGCTGCCATATGGGGGGGGTTGTCCTATGTATTGAACAGCTTGTTGGTAAGATGGGGGCTCACACAGAAGTCGACTGTCTATGTGTTTGAATACCTCTATGGCTGAGAGTGGACGGGGTTTAGGGGATGTAGCTTCACTCTGTAAGTCCTCTTGGAGTGTCTCACATGGGTACATACTTTCACTTTGCAGATCTGCCTTCTTCAGAGTGATCCGATTAAAACTCCGAGCTCTGAGGAGGACTTTCAAGGAGCGCTTTTTATCATCTAACTTTTCAGGGTTGAATTGTGTGGAGCTGGATTTCCTCAGACAAGTCGGAGACCCCACGGGAGAGCTTGTAAAAACTGAACCTTCTGATTGGTTGGATGCAGCACTGTCCAAAGAGGAGCAGGAGCACTCTCGGGTACGATTTGTTGAATGGGAAAGCAAGGTGTCCATGTTGTATTGGGAGAAAGAGGAATTTCTCCTGCGGCTCAAAATGGCATCATCGGAGGATTGCTTTGTCAGTGGTTGCTGGGAGGAGACACGAGTGGGCATGGAACAGTCATCACGACTCTGGGCATGGCAACGGAGCCCGGGTGAGTCTGCAGACAAGCGGAGAATGGGTTCAGAGCAGCGGCGAGTGAAGGAAGCTTTGAAGGTCACAGGAGAAAACAATTCCTGAGTGATGTTAGAGAGAGACGAAAAGTCCCACATGGTTTCAGTGTCTCCTGTGGAATTGTCAGCCTGCTCTATGTCTCCATCAGGGTCTGTACTGTCATAGGCCGAGTCATGATGTTGAGAGGATGCAGAGTCTGAGGAATAACAATATATTAGTGATTGTGTATGCAGAAAGGATATGGCCAGTCAGCTTTAAAAAGACATATTCTGCTAATATCTAGTATATAGTTGTAATTTATAACACCTGGGGATTATTATGCTATAATTTTGACATTTTAAATGCAGAATCCTAAAATAGGATAACCAAGTAAGTACAGAGAAGTGGGTGTATACACTGAGAGCAGGAACTGATCATCAATATAGCCTCTGGAAAATAAGCAACTTCAAGAGTGTAAACGGTGAGGGGGAAAAACTACAATGGTTATGGTTAAATGCTCTTAAAAAGTAAATTTTTCAGAATAGGTTTGCTTTACTATGCAACATTTTTTGGTGAAGGATGTGCCACTTGCTTGTTTCTATGAGTTTGTCAGACCTTTCCCTGGAAAGTTAATGTTCTTGAACGGCATTAAACATATCTATCATCATGTAAACAAGTAAGTGACCAGATCAAGTAAGAAGTCAAATACGTGGAGAAGCTACTTCATTCAACATAAGAAGGTATATTTTTTCAAAGTAAGAACACTTTTACACTACACATAACTTTACATAGTAGTTACATAGTCAAAATAACTTAATTAAAAGGTGCTGTGATGTTTTTTGTCTGTTTAATTGTATTACTTACCTAAACCATTCTGAGCATACTAATTATTTACCACCAAGAGTTTTTGAAATACTTTCAGTGGCCAGTATAACTTACAACAACTAGCATGCTATTGGTGCACTTCACACTATTTACACTCTAGACCTGCTGTTACAATATATCTGTACTGGGTCAAAAACAGATTTTACTTAATTATTTGAAAAAAAATGGTTAAAATGTTTATTTTTGTAGGTATCTATTAAGATACTATTTGTAGCATTTTATTAGTATGCAAGTATTTTTTATTGCATGCACAGTTTCAATACTAACATAAGCTCACGGTTTAAACTTCTAAAATACCTTCATCTGTATCCAGTAGATTTGGGATATTGTCTCCAACAATCTCCCAGTGCTCGATCAAGAACTGCGTCAGATTTGCCACCTGAAGCAAAACCAGAGCAAAGTCAGTCCCATGGAAGCTACTCTGAGTTTAACATAAATCATACATATGAATGTATGGATGTGGCTAACGCACTAGCCGCTGCGTGCCAAACAGGAAGTGCAACAGGAAGCTCCCCTGGCTCCTTCTGACCCTGGCACCAATTGACTTTCATTAGGATCTTGTCACTCTGTACCTGCTACTGTGGCCCCATCATTTTTGTATTAAAATGTTCACTCTACAAGATCCTGAATTTTTTTTCTGCCATTTTGTTCGTCAAAAAATTCTATTCCTAATATCGGCTCCAGATTTGCCCCTGTAACCATGAGCATTGCTCACACTCGCTTAGTCCACTTTTAGTCTATGGAGTTTACTTGTATCCAAGGTGATGTTTCTTTGCTTGCAATATCCCACAGCAATCTAGATTACATTAAATGGATTAGTTTTATTACATGGTTACAAAATCATGCATTTTTGGTTAAATAATTGCAGCACTTTTTGCAGCAACTGTAAAAACAAAATATTGCTCTTGTTTTGTTGTGTTGGCAAAGAAGATGTGAAACTTTTTACAGGCTCATTTACCATAAACCAAGTCAACGAATACCTTTCTGCTGAGTATAAACTATAAGAATTCTAGAATGTTGTAATGTGAACCAAAGCATTTATGTTTTAGAATTTCAAATGGAGGGATGAAGCTTATCATCATATTGGAAGGAAATGCCATAAAAATACCTTCAAAGTCCTTTAAACTGATTAAAATTTGAAAAAAATGACTTTTTTTGGAATTGAATAACTACACCTCTTCATCATCATGTAAACAAGTAAGTGACCAGATCAAGTAAGAAGTCAAATACGTGGAGAAGCTACTTCATTCAACATAAGAAGGTATATTTTTTCAAAGTAAGAACACTTTTACACTACACATAACTTTACATAGTAGTTACATAGTCAAAATAACTTAATTAAAAGGTGCCGTGCTGTTTTTGTGCTCTTGTTTTGTTGTGTTGGCAAAGAAGATGTGAAACTTTTGACAGGCTCATTAACCATAAACCAAGTCAACCAATACCTTTCTGCTGAGTATAAACTATAAGGATTATAGAATGTTGTAATGTGAACCAAAGCATTTATGTTTTAGATTAATGTGGCATTTTTTTGGGATTGAATAACTACACCTCTTATGAAGCTCTTATGAATAGATGACTACATCAGAATGCTATAGGTATTCTGATGTAGTGAATGCAGCCTATTCCTCTGACTCTTATAGCTACATCTCCTATGGTGCTCAGAGCATCTTCATAAGCTGTTTTGTTTATTCAAATGAGACATTCATATCTGAACTGAGATTTGCTGCCTCTCTGTGAAACTGTGCCTGAGGTTAAGAGCTTCTCAACCACAACGTCTAAGTCCCCTAAGCCACCACTGCATTTGTTCTCTCTTTCTGCACTTGAGATTGTATTTTAAAAATGCCCTCTTTAATTTATTTGGTGCTAACCTACCTAGAACCTAGATTTTTTTGATTTGTCAACAGTGTTCCTCCGTATGGTATAAAGCTACTTCAATACTTCAATATTTTCACAATGAGTTGCATACAAATCTTTATTTTTGTTGCACTGCTTGTTATGCAGTTAGTTATCACAGATTAGAGAAGACTGTCTGGAATCATCTTCCAGTCTGAAATTATCTGAAGACCTTAATAATTTTACTAAAAATTTGAAAAAGAGCATCTTAGAAAATCAAATGTGTCAACATCAGTGAAGCGCCTGAATCCACTGTAAAATTGTACCAAGTCAGAGTTGTATAGTCACAAAATGAGTATGCAAATGCAAAATCCCACATAAAAATGAAAATAAAACTGGAGCATAAAGTGAGTATAGAGCAGTGGGCATGTATCAGGTGCAGTGGAAGTGGGGGTTGGTCAGCAAAATGGCATCTTGACAATGAGATTAAAAATTGCACAAACATGCATGAATCACTCCAAATACAACTCTGGGTGAGTAAATGGTGAGGAGAAAAAAACTAGCATGGTTAAAAGTTGATAATAATATGCATTGTAGGTCTTATGCTCAGAGTAGTATAAATCCTAGTGTCTCAAGCGAGTACCACCAAATGTAAAATTACTTCTGCATGAGATCCGAAACATTTTTATTCATCATTCATCATACTCATCATTCGTTGGGATCTTTTTTCAGTCATATTGATATGCTTTACCTCCTTCATGCGGTCAGGCTGTTCATCCAGAGGTATGCCCGCTGACCACAGCAGTGTGGGCCCTATACAAACGGCAAGATTGGGGGCGCTCATCTTGTTTGAGTCGGAGTTCTGTTGGATGTGGTATAAGACACAGAGGAGGTACTGGAGCAGCACAACATTTGGCCTAGGCAGGTCTTCCAACACTCTGAGAAAAGAGGAAGGAAAAAGCAGAAGAGAAATGAGTTTAGCACAAACTCCGACTTCCTCTTTGGGGCATACCAGATGGAGAAGTGGTCAGTCTGCTGTGGCAAAGATGGAGCACTTCAGAAATGCCACCACTTCACGTGCATTTTCTACTACAAAGTGGTGACTGTAAAAGTGTGGGTGGAATAGTGAAAATCATTTCCTATGGGAAAGAAACCTTAATTTAAAAAGCAAAACATAACTTAAAAGGAGAAAAAGTATTTGGTGTTCTACTTTCATATTTGGCAATATAATAAGTTTATTTTTAAATCTTTAATCTTAAATGTAATAATATAATATGTTGTTGTCATATTAGTTCTGGTCTGTGGAGTACAAGTTAACTGTATGATTTGTGAACTATGCAACTTTCCAACCATTTCAACTGACATTTTATTGCTTTGCCACAGCGTGGCGTTTAACATATCTATCTTCACAAGAAAAAGGAAAGGTACACATTGCACCTTTTAGCCCGTATTATTGATGGTAAATAAACTTCTCCTGCTTAAGACATCCAGTTGCCCACCAGCCTTTACTTCCACCGTTTCCTGGACAAGCTGAAAACTTCTATATTACTATCCATGCAATCTATTATATATCACATCTTTGAGTTTCTAACTTATTTGAAGAAACAGCTACATTATTCTGTATTATTAAGTATTTCAACAAGTGCTATACTGCTTTAAATTTTGAGTAACTTTTCTGGTGGTATGTCTCTACAGAGGGTTTACCGTAAATCTATAATGTAATGTTATGTAATGTAACCTGTGTGATTACATTACATTAACATTCTTTACACTATGTAGTGAATAGACTTGTTTTGACTAAGTCTAGCTTGGGTTACTCCGCATTTACTGAGAAGTGGCAGACCTCTTGAACTCCTCGACTCTCTGTTGGGGCTCCTCCTGGTTGAAGGCTCTCCTCCACCTCTCATACAGCTGAGTGTCCAGGAGGCTGTCCGGTAGCTCCTTCAGAAAGCTCTGCAACACAAGGACATCTAAGTACTATCATTCAGATACAACAGCAACAAGGCCATATACATTGAAGTTTATTAACACTCATCCAATACATGTCAAATAGGGACAACAATAGTGAGTAGAGTGCATTCTATTCTATTGACTTTAAAATAGTAAAATAAACACATGCATTTTGAGGTTTGTGACAGCTCCAATAAATGTTTGTAGTGTATATGTTTGTTACATTTGGACATCAGTAATCCTACCCAGTATTTAATTTCCACCTTCTGTTTCTCAAGTTGAAGCAAATAAAGTTGTGTTTAATCCTAGGTTTTGTTTTACACTACAATTTTAATGTAAAAGTATTCTAAGTGTTCTGAATACAGTACTGTACCATGTAAATGAGCAAGTAACAAAATACATTTTGATTCAGGTATCTATAACTAAAACAACGCATTCTTCCCATCCCTAATTGTAGCACTCATTTGTCATGGACTCATTTCTGTGTCCTCTGTGACATACTTTAAGTAGACCCACGAGAAGGGCCACAGGCTGTTCCTCCAACAGCACTTCCGCACCATTCTCCAGCTGCTCCCGGACCTCCTGCATCTTCTTGTTGTTGCAGGATTTTCGAAATACACCTTCAGTGGATGGGCCTTGCTTTCTCAGCAACATCAAGATGTCCTGTGATAAAGACAAGCAGTAGTATGTTAAAACGCAAAACCTCATTAGCACAAAAATTTGCACAAAATTGTGATGTTCTAAACACCTATGTATGATATAGTGCATATGTATATGTCTGAGAGAAAACAGTGTGAACCATTCTTATTCATGTCTGTAACTGCACTGTATAATTTATTTCTGTAAATCAGGGACTGCAGATGGAAACTAGCCATTTAGATATAATCTGGTGTGGAACATGTCCGTTTTTTATGAGATTAATGTCTCTGTACATTGTCCCCAAATAAGGACTAAACTAAACTATATACCAGTAGTAGCAGTAATAGTAATGGTACATACACACTCACCAGTATTACTTTGGGGAGGCAGCCTCCACTGCACACTTTACTCAGAGGTCTCCCAAACAGTTGTTTCTTTTTGTGGATGAAGCTTGAGCTGGTCCTTAGTCTCCTCACCACGCCCCTCCAGCGGTTCTCTGTGTGGCCAATATTATCATTAATATATGACAATAACGGACTACAGTACATGAACAGTGGCACAAGTGGTAAGCACTCTCTCTGCAACCAAATTTAAGCTAGTTACTGTTGGTGTGTCCCCATAGGTAAAACAAAGTTAAGGTTAAGGCTTATGTAGGTACTGAGAGATGAGACAGAAAAACAAAAACAAATGAAGATGTAAATGATGCCCGAAATTGATATCAAATGACAAATCATAATTTCATAGGCTCTGCATTCAGAGATATCCTACTACATTTTGAGACATTAAAAAACACTATATTTTTCATAGTCCCTGTCCCTGAAGGATAAGAACAAACTGCAGAGCATTGTTAAAACCTGCTCAAAAATCACAGGGGTTAAACAGAGGGAGCTGCTTCTCTGTGGGAGGAGTGCATGCTGAGCAAAGCCAAGCCAAGCCAAAGGCTCAGCCCCTCCATCCTCTGGCTCCTGACTTTATCAGGATGCTTTCAGGGCCTCAGTTTTATGCTCCGGTACGGAAAACAAAGCGCTTCTCAAATTCTTTTGTGCCCTCAGCTATTAAATTGCTTAATTCTAAAGGTAGTGTTTTTTGAAGTTTTGTACTGTATTATGGACTGACACACTGTGTGTGTTTGTGTGTTTGTGTGTATGTAAGAAGTGAGAACTGCTCTTAGAAAACTCAAATGAATTGCCTTCTGGAATCAATAAAGTTTTCTGAATCTGAATGTTCTGTAGCATTGTTTTAACTTTCTATTTCCATGGAACTATGGCATTGACTTTCCAGTTACAACACTTTAACTAAGTAATTACAACTAGTTATTTAATTTTCCAACTGATACAATACGTTTTGGTATATCTCATGTACTTCAGCATTTTTCAAACAGCTCAATTAAGTGTGAAGAGTCACTTTCCTCTCTGTTCTAAGCATTTCCTTTCACCATTGGCCCACCATGCCCATATCCCCATCACCAGCATCAAATACTCACCACTCAGCTTTTCCTCTGTTGTTACACTGGGCGCAAACTTTGTGATGCCTGTGTTACCCTGGAACAATAGACAACAAGCACAACTGCTCAGAAGGCTTGCATAAGCATTTTTAATTCAAAAATGATTTTAAAAATCCTTTCAAAATCTTTTGTGTTTTAAAAATGTTTTTATGGCAATGTTATTGTTTGACTTGGGACATTCTACATGGTATTAACACTGCATTTGTTTATCCTTCCAACTCGGACTCGGATCTCGGACTGGACGTCACATCTGAACTTTAGCTGCTTTTTTATGTTTTGATTGTCCGACTCAGAGAAAAACATGGATTTCAACTGCAAGGCTGTTGTTGCTTGCTTACCAGGTTCCAAAGTAAGTCTGTGCTTCAACTACACAACCTCGAGGAAGAATTCAGTATAAAAGCATAATTCAGTATATTAGTGAAGTGAAAGGATTGGTATTGTGTGATAGTCAATCATTTCGGCACGTTAGCTAACAGGAAATGGGCTAAAAACACTGGCAACACCGACTACCAAGCCCACAGGCAGTGATATGGACAGCTTAAAGGCATTGCAGTAATACAAGTGACAGAAATTGGGATTTAAACAACCAAAGCACCCAAGCACAATAAAAATTGTTCATTACAATTGTCACTGGGTGCAGCCATCTTGGATTTTACCTCAAGAATCTTGCTCAGTCTACTCCGAGATCGACCAAGTTCCATGTCAGGCTGTCCAGGGAAAAGGGGCATGTCAGTGTGTATCGCTAGGCACACCAAGTCGGAAGGATAAACAAATGCATCATAAACTTTTACCTGCCTTTATCCAATTACATGGACATAGGTGAGTGTAATACCATCCTGTGTGACACTGTAAGCAAGGCAATACAGTTTCCATAGATATAACCAGGTGGTGGACCCTATGTAAGAAAATATACATGGTGCGTGTGATATAAAAAAAAAAAACCTTAAATGCCATGAGTGTGTGCCCAGATGGCTAGTACTTGGTTACATTTACAGCAACTCTTTAAAGAAACTTTATCGCTCCTTCAGATGTTTTTTTGTTGTTATTTTTTTTTGTCTATCCTTGGAGAAAACCAGATCATTTAGTTACTGGGCCCGAGCACCAGAGGCTAGCAAAGGCCCTATTAGTATGTAGTATTTGAATTTTGAAAATGACTCCCATTTGCACATACGAACTCCAATTTTAGTGAAATTTTAAACAGTTTTTAAACTCTCTGTCCTAAGCTACTTAATCTGAAAGAAATGAATTTGGTCCATTAGGGCCCCCTTACAGATTGAAACACATATGAGAGAAAAAAAAATGTAGTTTTTCAAAAATGTCTGAAATTTTCCACACAATTCAGTTTTAGCATCCCGATCCAAAAAGTCATTGACACCCATGTTTTATTTTATACGTCGTCGCCATAGTAATGGCATAAACTCTCCATGTTATTCTAATGGCAAAATCGCCAAATCACACATATCTTGGCTGATTTCACTCAAACTTGAATATGGGTTCACACCTGACCCTGAACAGACTGATGTTAGAAAATACAAAAATTGGTGCAATAGTGCCCACTAGCAATTTACACAAACTTTGAGACCACACCCTTTGTGACCACACCCCTTTACAAACCAGAAGTCTCCCATCTTTAATTTATTATAATTTTTCTTAACGACGTTTTCAGGAGGCACTGCGTTTGTGGGCGTGGCATTTGTGAGGTGCAGTGCAAGCACACGCAAGGCCCAAACATTGCCACTTGCGGCTCTGTTTACTTGTGTCATTCAAATTACATGAACCTCAAATTAGAAATCAGATATCCAGACAGTTACTCTTTAAGTTACTCTTAATTGAGTAGTAATTTTCACCCAAAATTTGTTTCCCTTACCTGAGTAATTTGTTGAACCCCAACCTTGTACTTGAGTAAAATTATTTTTAAGTACCGTTACTACCCACCCCAGTGCGGGTTTAATGCATCTCCTGGACTGAATAACGGAACAATTCCGCCATCGGTTTTTGCTGTGTTTGGGCCAAACAGTGAACAGCATGAATGAACATGAAGCTCCATCATGTGTGAAACAATCATAACCTGTCTCAAACAGGACAGAACTGTATGGGGTCATAAGAGCACTTACGTTGTTTGCCAGTTCAAAAAGATGTTCCATGCCCCCTCCGCTTAGAGATTTTACCTGCAGAGATACAAAGCAGGTGGAGGGTGGTTGATTAATTCCCTCAGATGTGATTTCATTTTTGTCTTTTGGATGGCCTATCCTATCCAGATTGTTGGATCACAACTTTTCACTTCTATTTGAATGATATTAAAGGGTGTATATTGGGTTACATCTTCAAATCTCTAACTTTTTTCTTGCGTAGATTATTTTGGAGGAGTTTATCATTTTACTTCCTGGTCGGACATAGCAAGCAGATAATAATAATAAGTAAACGAGAGCCAAAGGTCATCTAATTCAAACAAGTTAGATAAGGTAAGTTAGAATTTAACAAGTTAAAATATACTAAAACAGTTACATACACTTGTAGTCTTGGTGCGTGTTTGGACAGTTGTTTGATGGTGATTGGTTGTGTATTTGCAAAGTTGTTTGTTGGTTAGTTGGATGCGTTTGGCTGTGGTTGGTACAGAGTGTATTGTGTTCACTTACTGCAGTGTTTCCTGTCACCACCTTCATGTGGCCGTCTGAGGGAGCACACTCTCCACCAGCTCGAGCTTTAGTCTCAAATATGTTCCTACAACATGAAATAACACTTTAAAACAAAATGTTAACAAAATGTCTAAGTATGACTAAGTTTATGGCTTTAGTTCTGTTACTGTTTCCTTGGGCAAAACACTTCACCCACCCAGTCGCCCACCCCTGTATGCATGAAGTGTGAGAAAATGGGCTTTTGGTGCACATTGGCAGCTTCAATTCAGTAATCAGTAGTCAGCACATGCTTTTAAAATGTTTTAAAATTATGATTTAGCCCAGACAAATAAGGCCTTTTAAACAAACACACAAAGAGTACCTGAGCTTTTGTTTTTCAGGCAAACTATACCAGGGAAGTTGTGGCTACCAAAGTTGCTTACCACCTCCATGTGTGTGAAGTAATTTCTTTTGTTCAAAAATAAAAATTTTAATTGAACATTGAATTGAATATTTAGATAGTAAGCTCATAAAGGCACAAAAGCAGGAAATGCTTAGTCATACTTCAAAGCATTACATAGCTTAGATATAGCTTACATAGCCAGTTGTTGTTCAAATTGAGTTTTGAGCCTCATTCTCCTCTCCAGATTATTTATTTGGACAAGCATTGCAATTAGATGATGTTTTATTAATAACATTTTAAATGTTAACTTTTTAAACACATTCTGGAGAACTGACAATAGACTTAAATTTTAACAATAATTTTAACAATCTAATAGAATGATATAATAAATAATAAAATGGGAGATTCTGAGTTTGTGGAAGAAATTGTGGTACTTTAAAAATTGCAGCCTTTGTGATTGTGATAACACTGTGGGTCAAACTGATGACTCAAAGTAGTTGTTATTATTATAGCTGGCAGAAATGAGCACATCACTTTGCATTTAAACCCACTATGTAAATGAATCAAAATGTCCTTTGCTTCATGCCCCTGTACTTTCCAAGCCCCCTGTTCCTCCTCTGCACCCTGTCACCTGCACCCATATGCTGAAAACCACCTCACAAACAAATAACAAATGGTGCAGTGGGGAATTTACCGTACGGAATCATAACACGTGTCAGCCCCTGCCCTTTCAGGCCCACTCAACAGGCCATGTACTACCCACCACTGAATAAAAAAAACATGTAACAGCAAAATCTCAATCTCAAAAGATTTGAATGTCAAACAGAGCCTAAAGATGAACACAAAAAAAACAAGTACTATTACAACTACAACTACTAAAACTACTACTACTACTACTACTGCTACTGCTACTGCTACTACTACTGCTACTGCTACTACTACTACTACTACTACTACTACTACTACTACTACTACTACTACTAATAATAATAATAATAATAATAATAATAATAATAATAATAATAATATGACTGCTTCTATCACTTATACTACTGGTATACTACCACTACTACTGGTATTACTTGAGACCTGTATATATGTCTGAAAAGTTAAAATAGAGTCATTATATTCAGTGTCATTATTTTTTAATAACATAAGTGTTCCACTTAAAATAAGATAAATCATCTTAAAACTACTATTCTATTGGCAATTTTGACTTCCATTGTTACTCAATAACAATAATTTAAAAATGTATTACAAATAGAATAAATGAATGTCTTTTTCTTACCTGTGGAGAGTGTTTAACCAGCGTTCTTTGTGATCAGGTGAGCTGCAACAACAGCATGATCCAGGTTAGTTCACAGCAGTAGAGCCCCAACAGCTTGCTTCAAATGCATGTGATCCACCAGCTACTCCACCAGTTACTTTTACACAACGTTTAGGAAAGTGTCACTCAGTCATGGGGACGGGAAGTGACATCACGGCACGCCCCAAACCACTTCCTGGTTTCAGCATATATGATGCCAGTGGAAAGTGAGAAGTTTAGATGATCATATTGCTACTGATACTTTGCAGTGTTATTAGGCTGGGGGTGCTACATGTATGCCTATGGTGGAATGTTCAGCAGTCACCATGGTGACATAATGCACACCTTAGCAAACACTGCCTAAAAGTTTTAAGACTGAAAACAAAGAAAAATAAACATTTATTTAAACAGCACATTTTTAGGAGCTTGGAATCAATATGAACATTCATCATCTTGTTTAAGAGTTTGATTTTCAACAAAATAAGGTGAGAAAGACAAACTTGGCTAATGCCAGCTACAACAGCAAGTGTGTGTCCTCTCTGTCAGTATAAATAAGTAAAATTCACCCCCCAAAGATGTCATATCTGTCATTATGTCATAATTTCACGTGAGGGCAAGTGAGAGAGATTGTCTGTACTGATTACATACATTCACAATGGAATGGTGATTAAATGTTCAAAACTTTCTGCATAATAACCACAGTGTTCACTTACCAACTTGCAAGGTTATATAATATAAAATGTAGGTCACTGGAAAGTAGAGTTGGTTTATGATCTTTGTTGTCAAAGCAAAAAATAGAATACAGGTCTATCAGTGTTTTCTAGACAGGTACTTCACCTTTTTCTTTTTTTTTAAATACACGAAACATCTGGATAATTTAATGAGAAAAGGGCTACTTTCCCTTCTATAGCAATGGACTTTCTACTCACAAACCTCTGTTTTTCATCACATGACATGTACATAACTATGTTACTATCAATAAGCAAAAGAGGCACAAGATAACCACAAGATCATTAATAATTTGTAAATATTTTTAGATTGACAATTGATAGTCAGGTTGTTGTTTATATGTAACATTTAAATGATAAGTCTAGTTAATTTCTAACAGCTCCACTTTCTAAACTACAACTTTACAAACCTAATGCGATGTGCAGTAGTTTAATTAGCAAAATGCATGTGGATTGTGATGTTACCACACAATGAAGGGGGGTCTTTAAGGTCATTGTGCTATTGTAGCCTATATTTTTGGTGTCATTTTGTTCTTTGGACCAATGGGAGCGTGAACTGAAAAAAAAAATGAACATAAATTTCTGAAACTTGGCACAAAAAAATAGAATATATCAGGACATGACAAAAATTATATTATGGCCTCACCCTAACCCCAACAAGAAGTCAGTCATATGAATCAAACCCGGGAATGGCAAGAGCAGAGCACACATCATACTTATAACATTTCCTCGCACAGCTTATTACTTCAAACTTGGCCAAAATACACAAAACTCAAGTGCAATTAAAGATTAGCAAATACATTTTGAATAGGGATAGGAATTGGGCGTGGTCATGTTGAATTTCAACAAAATTGCAATTTTAGGAAAATCAAATTTAAAAAAATATTTCTCACACAAACATTTTTGTTTGGAAAAAGCCTATGGAGCATACCAATGTGCTAGCTGAACGCAATCAAATGAAGATCAAGGCGCTATCTACCAAAATGGCCCCGTTTTACCATGGCAATATCCAGCATTATTCACAGATATTAGGGGTGTAATGGCACATGCATTTGTACCGAACAGATTCGGTACGGTGCATCCGGTTCAATTCGATACAGGGCTGAGCACGAGTAAGTTTGTGCAATTAGTGTGTTTGTGCAGCTACATGGAGGCTCGGCTCTTTAATATTTACGAGGGAACTTGTCTGTGAATAGGGTGCTTAAGGAAGGCTCTTTAATCAAATGCTACATCTCCAACTCACAATTTCATCATACCTCTTGTCAGCTTTTCAGGAGGCGATGAAAACAAGAGTCCAGGAGACTTAATGTAGTTGCGTATGGTTTCTTTAATTCTGACTCAAGCAAATGCAGATACAGGTCTTCATAGTTGACTTTTCAACACAGTCTCCAACAGCATGTCTCTCCCAAACCGTCTCTCCCAGTACAGTGTTACCACATCCTTTATATACCTCAGGGGTATCAGGTCCTTTATATACCTCGGGATCTTGGCCTGTTTGAAGAGCATTCGTTGTTTTACAGCACCCCTTGTTTTTCTTTAATTATGCAATGGTAAACATGGCTAAGTTTTACAGCACCCCTCTCACCAGCAGGATGCCGAGAATACCCCCTGTCTTAACACCCTATCAGCAGGGTGCTCTTAGTACAAGGACAGGTGGTTACACTTTTAACCCCTGTGATGACCACACATTCACCAGTTGTTTCAACTCTATCCCCGTAACCTTACTCACACACAGAAGACGCATAAAACAATGAAATTCTAAGAAGATATTTCTCACACTCTATTGAAAATAATTGAGTTAGAGCATGTTAAATTAGCCCTTAGTGCGGGGGGGATTCCCTCGGTGAGAGGAGCTGCGCGAAGACACCTGCACCTCTCGGCGAGTTGCAGGCGGCTACACACTGCGTGTCGGCCCATGGCTCCAGGTGCAACTAAACCAGGTCTGAACTATGTCTGAACCAGGTCTGAACTAGAACTAAACCAAGACTGAACCAGGTCTAAGCCATGCCTAAACCACATCTAAAACAATTATAATTATATATAATTATA
>JACN01033314.1:0-13568 GCA_000787155.1 Scartelaos histophorus | reverse complement strand
AAGTTTGTCTAAATCTAATTTTTTTTCACTAATCAGGCACATTTTTGTTTTCAACTTTCTGGGTGGGGGTCTGTCACCTGTTTGTTTCTATGGAGATGTCATTGCTCTGCCTGGAATGTTCCACAGTATGACTTTAAACAGCTCTACCTTTAATTTTTTCAATTACAGGTGGTTTTATAGCTCAAAAATACATAGAAAAAACAGATGCGTCAGAGTAGCTGTGAGCAGGGTCGCCTCTCCACAGATCTTAACTTGGTCTACTTTGGTCTCCGTGAACATAGAAGGGTTTAATGCCATACTGTGAAACATTCCAGGCAAAGTTAAAACATAGCTAAAATAACCAAAGCAAACACGAGACAATTCAGTAGACATACAAGACAGACAGCAGCATTCCTACTTTTAGCTTCCCTCTTGACTTGAGCATTCTGCACAACTATTCAGCTATAAATAACCTTGTGTGTCTTTGCATGGGGCTAATTTAGGTGAGAATTACCTGACACCACCTGCGCGCTCTGCTGCTGGAGCTGACAGCTGAAGGTTTGCCAAGCCCCTGCCAGTGTGATCAGGAAACCCCGTAAATCTGTAAGGTCAGTGCCAAAGGAGCGCAGGGAGGAGAGGCTTCTTTGCAGTTCCTTTAGTTGTTGTTTTTGCTTGTATCTGCAAAAATAAAGTAAAAGTTTGCTTCAGGGTCGAGATACGAATATTAGAGTTTCAGATGAACAACAAGGAAACAAAAATATCTAATATGTTTGACCAAAACATTTTCGCTTTTGAATGTGATCGATTAGCCTGTCATTGATCTTTTTATGCAAAATTACTTCATCAAAAACATCCCTGGAGTTGTGTTTTTGCTTCATTCACGCATGTCTGAGTGATCCTGCATAGTCTGTCTACTTCTCCGAAGCTAAAGAATCTCATGTCTGAGTGATCCTGCATAGTCTGTCTACTTCTCCGAAGCTCAAAAGAATCTCTTCCACCTTGTGATGTCATGGAGCAGCTACATTTTACCTTTAGTTCAGTAGAGATTGACAATTCCAGGGCTCCAATCATCCAAATGATTCTAGTGAAGGTGGATGGAGTTTAAAAACACAGTGGAGCACTTCCTGTATTACCACGTGACATCACAAGGTGGGACAGTGTTTTCTTTTGAGAAAAGAGGAAACATCATTATAACATAGATCAGAATATAGAGTAATACGGGCCCTTTAATCTTAATAAAGTGCAAAATTCAATATTTAATACAGTGTAATATTTAATTACGTGCAATATTTTGAGTGCTATGTCTTGTGGGCGTTTCTTTTTTTGATGTCTTGCACTTGTACTAGTACTTATTTATTTATTTTTCACTTTTTGCACTGTGAATAAAAAGGGACATGTCTGCATTGGAGTTAGAGCTGCTTTTAATCTCGTTGTGCATATTTATAGTGACATTTAAAGGCACTCGGATTCTAATGTTTTAAGATCAGTCCAACCACAGCAGCATGAGTGATTGAATAAAATGACTGATGATTTTGACACTATAAGTTATTCCAATAGACATTAAATCTTGTATAAATTCTGATTTACATTGACAGAATAAGTATAGAGAACTGAGATCTGAACTTTCGCCCACCTCAGTTTTTTTTTTACCTCCTTTTATTTAGAAATTACATAAACATTTTCCAATCCAAACTGAAGATGGAAAAAAAAAGTTGCATGTGTATAGTTTCAGATTCAAAGAATAGCGCATTTGATTGTGTTGCTAATAAAAGTGCATTTGTTTTGCCTGCCTCCGGGGACAAGTGAGTAGCTTTGAGAATTATGAGCAGATCTAATTGTGCACACTCGCTGGCTTGATTTACAGACGCTGCTTTCATGTATTTGAATCACTCAGTTCTGTTGCCATGACCTCACCTCACAGGGGCAGGACTAATAAATAGGTTCAAAGATCTTTGGGAAACTATAAATATTGCAAATGGAAAAGATAAAATTAAAGTGATGAACTGGGAGATTTCATTAAGACGATTGAGCCAGGCCCTTTTGCAAAATTAAATTCTGATTTGATTAGCCAATAGTATTACATTAACACAATAATGGACGACAGTGGCTCCAATAAAATCAAGCACCAACCAGAAACTGTCTGTCTGATGAACAGCAACACAACTATTGCTATTTATTGCTATTGCCGAATACTGGAAAATACACATTATTTGAAATCTGCCAAATTTTATTCAGCAGATCCATGGTCAGACACAAAAATGTAATCTATCAAATACAATAATATGACTTGTGATGTTTTGAAAAATATATTACTGGAATCTAAAATGTGTACTTGAATGTGCTGTTACAGAAATCATAATACAAAACACCACATCAGTCAAATGTTACAGTTTGCCTCACAATAGTAAAGCCATTCTGCCAGTCATTTCTGTATCTGCTCCAAAACATTGAAAACAAGTGAAATATAACATTTTAAGCCAGAATCAACATTACTAACAAATACATTTCAAGTTTGGCAGCCATTACTCAAAGGCAGACAACAGTGCCACCAAGTACTTTTGTGTGCTGCCAAAATCTGCACAAGTAGGTCAGAGCTGAGGGAATGTGGCATTAAGGGCATGTGTTGTTTTCAGCGCATTCATGTGATAATGAGCGATCATTTAAAAAGAACGACACTGAGGCTTATTTGTACAGTGGCTCTTCAAATATTGTGCTTAAACATGAGAACCCACTGTGCTTTGAATGCCGCACACTAATACACACACACACACACACACACACACACACACACACACACACACACACACACTGCTCTTCTCACATGCAGCCCACAAAGTGCAGATGTCTGAATAGAACATTCCGTTATTCCGAGAGCACTTACAGGCACAGTTGGGTGAAAGCACATTGTATGATTTTCTAATATATTATTCACACAATCACTTCATTATCACAGCTATCAGTTACATGGTTAGTAATTGAATTCATTATGTATAATTTAACTAGCGATTATTAAATAAAAACTTTTTATCATTATCAATATACATTTGCAGATAAATGTCAAAGGGATACAATCTCAAACAAAATAGTGCAATACAAGCACTACTGTTGGTTAAATTGTTGGAATAAATTGTTGGTTAAAATGTACCTTTGTATAATGAGTCACAGAAGTTCATAATTCAACCCTCTACAGCTCAAATCTTGACAGAAAAATAATATTTTCCCACTAGTGCAAAGAAAAAGTACCCGTGATGAATATTGGCTCCCAAAAATGACTGTTCCCACTATAACAGCTCAATGCAGTAATTATTATAACAGGCCTAGGGGCAAAAAGCCTCACATTGGTGCCCCTGTAATATAAATTCATTCTGGTCCCCTAAAACCTGGTTAAATACTGACCTCCAAAAAAACATTGTTCAGTTATCATGTTTTATTGAAAGATAACTCAATATAATAATTATCATGACAGGTCTACTGTATAAAATATCCCAGTACGTAGATAATCAGATCTCATTTTATTTACCAAAAGTCAATACTGGCCACATTTACATAATTATTTTTTTATTCCAAATTAATTATTCTAAATTAAATAGTTCAAAATTAAAATATTCCCCTTCGAGTTTACATGGAAATAATAATTCTGAATTGTGATTTATATAGAAAACATGTTAAATTGCCTTTAGAATAAGCATTTACTTGATGGAGGAATAAATTAATTTCTCTTTAAAAACACCCACTTACTTCAGAATTAAGTTTAATTCTGAATAATCATTTTTGATAGGAATTATGTGTTTAAAGCAGAAAAGCAGAATTATTATTATTTTTATTCAGAATTAAATCATGTTTTATTGAGAATTAAAGCTCTCATGTAAAAGTAGCAATTGTTTTTGTCAGTTTGCAGTGATCGGACAGAGGGTATGTGAGGCTATACTGTATATGAGGCTACAATGAGTCATAGAAGTTCATAATTCAACCCACTGCAGCTTAAATCTCATCGTAGAACAGAAACACCCAAATGTTCCCACCAGTACAAAGAAAAAGTACCCACGATAAATATTGGTCCCAAACAATTATTGTTCCATCCAGACCCATCGCTAGAAGTTTTGGGGCCTGTGGCAAAAAGCCTCACTTGGGTGCCCCTGTAATATCAATAGAAACAGGATCCAATTCTGGGCCCCTAAAACCCTGGATAAATACTGGATCCCCAAAAATACTGTTCCATCTATCCTGTTTTGAAAGATAATTTGATGTAGCTATTATCATGATAGGCCTACTGTATAAAACCATCTCAATGTATTAACACATCTTATATTATTTATCAAAAGCCAGTATTGTCTTTGTCAGTTTGCAGTGATCTGACGGAGGCTACGTGAGGCCTCGGTCTGAATCTTAATAGAGCTGTGCTTGTCACGAGAGGCGCCTTCATAACGTCAGATGACATAAATCATACGTCCGGCAGCACCAAACGGAGGAGCAGATATAAGCCAGATCTGTCACGGCTGATAAGACTCGACCAAGGGAGAGCGGCCAGGCGGGGGGCGGGCAGGCTAACTGTGCACCTCTGCTAAAATAAGGTCTCCACTCATTTAGTAACTTTCAATGTCAGCGGAACCATTTTAAAAACACTCACTCCCCCGGTGTCTAATCTGCCTCATTCTCTTCGCCTCGTCAGCGGCCATTACCTGACTGCCTCCACGCCGCAGTCTGCCAAGGTCAAAAGAATGAAAAGACATGTGACAGGCCTTTTATACGTGATATAATGTTATTTGCAATTCTGAAATACGCAAATAGGGGAGGGTAACAATGCACAATGTAGTAATATGTGTTATTAACCAGTGATGACCTGCTAATTGAGAGAGATTGTTATAATGTGATTCAGTGCATTTCTTTATTGCTGATCTTCTCCTCCCACTCCTTCCCCATGAGTGACAGGCAGACTAAACCAAACACAGCTAAGTGTTTTGTTTTTTTTCATATATTTATTTATGTATTTATTTATGTTACTCATTCTCACCTGTTTTTTTTTTTTTTAAGTTAAAGTATGTGTTTGTGTCATATGGCAAAACCACTTCACTCTCCACTGTTGCTTGAGGATGGCATCATGCAGCATAAACAGGCATTTTTATTGAAATTGGTGCTTTTTTGAGCTTTCTACGATGTTATAACGTGGCAAATACTTAAAGAATGAAATAAAACTTGAAATTTTTTCATTTAACTTCAGATTGTTTGTCTCTGTTGACTCTCACATTGCATCGCACACAGTTGTTCTCCATCTGCCCTGGCCGTTTCCTGTGGTACATCTGGTTAAAAGTAATCAGCCAATCAGAATGCAGTAAACCACTGCTCTGGTCTTTTTCAACTTTATGGATATGTGTTCCATGTTAATCCAATTTTGGCCACAGTGTATCTAACTCTTAAGGCCGCTGCAGACTACAGGACTTTTCGGTCTTAAATGATTTTTAAACATGCGACACAAAGCGCACAGGAGAATCTTATGAGATTTTAAATCTCTGATCGCAAAAACTGCGGGATATGTCTGTGGACCACAGGCTGCAAAGCTGTGAGCGCACCTCACGTCAGTTTCCTGTCTAGCATAAAACCACTTGCTTTGTGACTCTTAAGTGTTCAAAAGATCAGAGCTCTGCATTGTCGCGTAATATTCAGATACATGATTTTAATGCACAGACGGATGGCGATAAAGTCCACAGGAAGTAGAGTCAATATCGCTAATCTGCAGCTTCAAATCGAGGCGTGAGCTGTGTGGATGTAAACAGACGACTACTCGCCTTCTTGTTTCCAAAGGACACCTCAAACTGGATTAAAAGCACTGTTTTGTGGACTAGATGGAATTATTTGCAAAGGACAAATATAGATAACATGGGTGAGATGCTGCAGTTTAAATGTACAACTTTACAAAAGGTGAGAAGTAATTATTTTTGCAACTTCCTGAGTTTGTATCTTGCGCCTCGTTTTCTGTCATCTGCCCCTGACCCTGTTTTATTGGTCATTACCGTAGCACTGTTGATGTTTGGTGGTTCTGGCAGAGCAGCTCAGAGTCACACTGACACCAGCACACGAGGAGCACAGCGGCTTCAAATCACACATGAAGACACAAAGTCGGGTCACGCCTCCCTGAACTCAGGGAGAAGGAAACCACAGGCCTAAATTTGGCAAATTCTCCTGTAGAGTGTGGCGGCCTTTATTCTCCAGCTATCTTATATCGTTGAGGCGGACTGTCTGTGCAGGTTTGTTCTGTTTGGTGAGGGCTACTGTCAACAAAAATACTATCATACATGGTCCGGAGGCGGATGTCTTTGTGATGTGCATAGATTTAAAATGTCCAAACCACCTTCAAGGGATGTTCTGAAATTTGGTTATAACAATGAAGTGATGAGATGAGAAGGTAAGACTCATCTTGATGATAGTGGAGTATGTCATGTCCTCGAATTTGCTTTTGACCTGGTTCACGGTCAGTGAGTCAAGTAACAGTAACATTTATAATATTCTTGACTTAGATCCTCAATATAATGTATAAAGCAAAGTGCATTTAAAGACATGTTAAAAAACTAAGATTCAGAGCCAAGGTTGCGACGTGAAGCATCACAGTGAAACAAGTTAATTTATAGAATAGCCTTGACAAATACATCAGAGGATTAAGTACAATAATGACATTTAAAAATAAAAACATAAAATCCAGTGTATATATGAAAAATTTAATAAAATTGATGTGCATAAAAGTGCATATTTCTGTTTGCAGTTGATTAATATTTATGATTGAAATGTGTCGATGTAGTGTCTGGAAAAGTTCAGATAACACAAGATCACTCTGCATCACTCTGCTTTCTGCTCCTTTTCATTTATTTCTTGTATGTTTACTGTTATGACACGATTAACATCTTTTTGTACTTTATGAATGAAATAAACAAAAAAAATTACACATAAGTAACAGTCAAAAATTCCCAATCCCCAAAAGATCATTGTTAATTGTGATTATTTTCCACATTATAATTATAAGGAATCTTAACAGATACATTTTAAAGCAAAAAAAAATTACTTATATTGTATTTATTGAAAAAAGTTCAAGGAAATTATAGCTGTGACATTATTGGGTCTTTTTCTTTTAGACAGTTTTATTTCATGCAGTTAGTCATAGGAGAAATGGCCGTCTATTGGACAGCAATAAAAGAAAATTTGAGTATTCACATTTTTTGCGTAAATCATTGAGAATAAACATGAAAATTAGGTGTCGTAAGGTTGAAGTTGTGATTCTGTAGCTTGAGAAAACGGCATCAGATTGATATGACAAAGATATGGAACATTTCATTTTATATTTTACATTCTCTGGTATCAAATTAAAGAATGTAAGGTTATACTTGCTGCTGTGCGAAAGATCTACATTCATAATTTGATTTGATAATGGCATTTAATCAATTTGAGTTACCTGAGATGATCACACTTCTGTTTTTCTTCTTCTATCTGCTGTTCTGCCTTCTCCTTCACGGCAACAGCTTCAGCCAGCCTGCGGAGGAGAGAACACAAGAACCATGTCAAATTTCACACCAGCACATTCCTAAGGGGTACTACGATTATAGATCTCACAGCTTTGAAGATGTGGATTATCTGGATAAGCTTAAAATAAATGAAAAATTAAAACGCGCTTCTGAGGTAAGTGATCTAACGGGAAGTGTGATCCGATGCATAATGGATGACGATTTAAATATGAACAGAATCAGCCGAGCAAGTTTTAATGAGGTTAAATATTAAGCACGGTTTAGTGGGATTAAAGTGCAAAATAAAAGCACAGTTCAATTGGTTTGGGATAAGCTCGGAGCAATTCAATTTTTTTTATGGTTAGAAATTGGCCTGCAAACAAAGTCACAAAACACAGATAGAAAATTACATCCTATACTCACTAAAAATGCTGTAAACACGACTAGACAAATAAAGGCAAAATGCAGACAGGTAATGATCTGGTCCAGACGCACAATTTTAAGCATGTAGTGTCAGGGGATTTCTAATGCAAATATGTGTGCTAATTTTTTTCCTACGTTATACTAATTGGTGCAACCTCTCACCCAGTTCTGAAGTTTGTAATTGGGCTGGAGGTGTGTGGAGCCTGAATCTGATCTAAGGAAACCAAACATGTGGATAATTCAGCCTCAGCTCTTCCCTTTGTCTTGACATTTAGTGCTTAACAAATTTATTCAACCACCATCTAGTATAAGGTGTTTGTCACTGCTTCCACAATGTAACAGTGTTTCTGTTTGCCAAAATATCTGTTTATGTTTCTATAATGGTTAATCCACCAGAATATGCAAGATCTTTAATGCTAAAATATATCTATTGCTGCTATCCATAAATTTTCAAGTGTTTTCCAAAAATGACACCAAAGTCTCATCCAAAGTCTCTGGGAACAGCCAGAAACTATTTGGAACTCAATAACAAAAGAGATTTTTCAAAATGACATAAAATCACTGCCAGCAAGAATGCAGCTGTTATCTGCACCAAAGTACTCACACAAAATATCGACATTTTTGGTTATTATTTGTCAACAAGAACTATTTTGTTATTCCAATTGGTCATTTTCTTAATGAATAAAAATTAAAGTGTTAATTTGAAACACGATTTTGATATACTATGAAGTTATTTATGTTTTCTCTAATAATTTTTAAGCACTGTACACCATTTATCAAAAGCATTGGCAGTTGCTGGTTCTTTAATATTGAAAAGCATTGTACAATACAAGCATGTGTGAGACTAATTCCATAAACTGTTCTTGGGTTTTAATAGATTTAGAAAAATGTATTCTTCTATTGAAGTCTACGCAAGGATTTAGTTTGTATATATATTTTTTATCTGCCGTAACTGCTTGCCCCAACAGTTTCCTGTCTAGCATAAAACCACTTGCTTTGTGACTCTTAAGTGTTCAAAAGATCAGAGCTCTGCATTGTCGCGTAATATTCAGATACATGATTTTAATGCACAGACGGATGGCGATAAAGTCCACAGGAAGTAGAGTCAATATCGCTAATCTGTTGATTGCAGTTAAACACTAAGGTTGACGTCACACCTTATTCTACTTCTACATACAGTCTATGGTTTCACCACTTATCCAAGTTTAATAGCGGTTGCCTGACCAGCCCGTCCATCCTACATTCTGTTCAAATCCAAAAGAGACTGAAACTGAACTCTAGAGCATGAAAATCCTCCATGCAGACTTGAGACGATCCAACCACTGCTGCTAATTTCTAGTATGTGTCTCTCAAATACCAATATCTCCTCTCCAAAATTCTTGTAACATTCAGAAGAAAATGTATAACTTCTTTAACCTGAGATAAGGCGCTTCGATTGTTGTATGTGTAAGTGCTTGTTTTTCACATGAAAGGTGCATGCGTCTCTGTGATTGGTTGATCCACCTGTCAGTCATGGAGACAGGATATGGCTCCAGAACCTCTCGTGTTCGTAAAGTTTTGTGGGTGGTTCTGTCTGGTCGGGTAATATTAGTAACTGGTCAGAACTGAAGACACTACTTGGAGAAGCATTCTTACTCTTAAAAACTTTTGTCAATTTTCTTTTGCCAACAAGTTATATCTCACAGGCTGAAAAAACATCTCAAATTTTTCAGTGTAAGTTCACAAGTAAGGAAATATCTTGATTAAGGAACAAGCATTTTATCTATTTTACAATCCACCAATTTAACATTAACAAAATATAAGAACAGTTTTCATTTGATAACTAAAAACCTTTAACTTGTACCAGTGAAAAAATTCAAAAGGAAATGTATTTACCTGCAAGCCATAGATAAGCAATAAAACTTTTTGGTGTGTCAGACGTACATCAGCTGATAAATGTATCTCCTACTGTACTGTCTTTAAAAAATAATTATGTTAAAAGAAGACAGATTTTACCTTTTTGGATTAGTTAAAATCACTTCAAGATGCATTTCTCACAGGTACAAGTAAAAACATTTTCAGTTATCAAATGAAAACCATGAAACCATGAAAACTGTCATATTTTTGTTTTCTATCTACAGTATCTAATCTCGTGCTATTCCGTCCCATGTTTACAAGTTCGCACGCTCATCTTGATCCTCCGTCACTGCCCTTATGTGCGAGCGAGATCTTTTCCGTGAGTATTTCAGCCTATTTGTCTGTCTGGGGTCTGCCACTTTCCAATCCAGTCTACAGCATTAGCCTCTGATCCTTGTTTGTCTGTCTGTGCCATGCGTGTCTCTGCAGTAGCCACCGCGGACGCCCCTGAACTCCCCACTGCTCGCCCATCTGTCCTCGCCGGTCCCGGGGCCAGATCAGAGAGGAGCTGGGGCCCGGAGGAGAGGGAGAGGCTGTGTGTTTGGTTGTGCGTTCGGTTGTGTGTTTGGGTGTGTGCGTGCATGTACGATCTGGACAGTTCTTGTTTCCCATGGCTGTCAGTGGAGTAAGTAGGTAGCTCCAGAGTGCGTGCTAGATTAGCGTACCCCCTACCAGGCAGCAACCCAAATCAACTGCCTCGCCGGGACAAGTCACACACAACATGGAAACACGCACACAGCGATGTCTCATGATCACAGAGATGTTGTTTACAACTTCTGGGTTGTATTTTTTAGAGGGAAAAGCGGTATGGTTGCAAGTTGGGTTAGTGTTTTGGCGATATATGAGGGTATCTAGTGCAACAGATCAGATTAGAAATACTTTTTCCATATTACACATAATATCACATGATGGATATGATAATGCAGCTATTTTAAGCTTGTTGAAATCATTGGTATCAGTAGTGCATTTTTTCCCTGAACTTGTTGTATATATATATATATATTCATAATGTGTGCCAACTATTCACTTTTGTGGCTTTCATAAAAATCTGACTCAATTAAGTGTTGAAATACACCTAATTTTGCTAATTAAATTTAAATAAATAATTTTCATTAAATCAAACTGTATTGTTGACAAATATCAGCAAGATGTAAACGTTTTTCACTAAAAAGTTTGATAAAACTTGTGCATACTTTTATATATCGTATACTTTGAAAGCCTTGAAGTTTTTTTACAGCTTCTCGTTTAACCGTGATATTTGAAGACTTTAGCCCATTCAGAAGAGATACTATTTTGTTTGGATTTGTTAATTGCTATGGCAACGGAGCTAGACTTTCATCACTCTGAACCCCATGGATACCGGCATATCAGTATTTATCTGTGTTTTGAAAATGCTCACTTATGTTGCCGTCTCTCCAGGACTAAATGAATGCTCGACACATCCTTGAAATGCTCCAGCTGTGTGCATAATCAAATCAATTAAAACCCACACACAATCGTGACTTTATTCAGATCTTTTCCACGGCTTCATTTGAGAGATTTTGAAAATGCCAGTTTGTGTTCCTGTTCTGACCACTAGGAGCAGATCTGAGCTTCGTGTAGAAAAGGCGGAGATGTAAAGGAGCATTTCAAGTTGCAAACCTTTTGAAAGTGACTTATTAACTGATGTGGGGACTGTGTGTCTGTTGACATTTCAGTCATCATTAGAAGTGACATAAAAGGCTCCTCATATCAAAGTGTCATCTGTTCTCCCCACTGTGTGCAAACGCATGTGAGCCGGTTTAAAGGCTGTTTTGATCAACACCAACTGAAGGACATTCAGAGTTGAAAGTCAGTTATTTCCAACCAAAAACTAAATAAAAGCATAAAAACTGCTTCATTGTTTGACATTGAATAATCATAAAGAGTGTTGAAATTGAAAATTAAAGATACATGCGTGGAGTGGAGCGCTGTAATGAGATCAGTCTCAGCAGTAATCCACTAATGAAAAGGGAGTGAGTGACACGTAAAGACCTCTGCGTGTATTTTGTTTGCAGTTATCTGGTAACCATGTTGAGGACACCACAACAGTGATTGAGATCATCACAACAGAGCGCACCACTCACACCAGTTCAAAGCGGCAGATCAACAATAGTGTTATATTACTTGTAACCGAATTAACTCTTCACGTACCATCTCTGACTGAAGAGAAGAGATAGTACATGCGTCTTCTAAAAAGGGATGAGTCTAAAATATTGTGATCTGTTACAATTCATTATTCGAAAGCACAATCTTGTTTGCATGAATGTATTGTTTTGTTCCAGCAAACTGAAAAATTCATACAATAAAAATGTGTCAAAATAGCGAATTGAAAGAAAGACTTCTACAATAAAGCTCGGGATTTAGCATTGAGAGAACATTGCAATCATACAAAATGTCCAAAATGTCCTGATAAATTGCTCAGTACAGACATTTTTCACGCTGAAGTTAAAATAGCACCCTAAGATCTCCATGTTTATTAGTGGGCATTGGGAATTTGGTTTGTAACATCACTGGCTGTAAATCACATATTTAACAAAAATAATAATAAATGTGGTTTTCTTAATACATCATACATTGATTATAGAGCCATTACATGACTTAATTATCTGATGAAATTGTATTTGGGAACACAAAGTACTTTGAGCCAATGTTTTTAAATCATTTATGGTTCAATGGCAATGAAGAGCACACGTAACAAGAATGAAAACAGATGAGGTCTGACATCCCGGTCTACATACACTACAATTAACCACTAATAATCATATGACTGTCATTATGCGGCTGTTTATTCTTCTGTCATTTGAGCAGTAAATTTGAATTAAATTTCAAAAGCGCTTTCTGTGTTCCATTTGTGTACTGTCGTTGCTAAGCTACATCAGATTACTAAATACGTGCTTCTGTGGTGTTGTGTGTGTTTGTTTATCTTGTTGTTGCCTCGCAGGGAAGAGGAGCCACCATTAGCGCTGAATGCAGGTCATCCTTTGCTCCTCAACGCCGCTCCAAGGAGACTGAGTGATACAAGCGCGCACACACAACGCTGCTTTCATGTGGTAATGTGAACTCCTGAGGTTTGGATCTGACTGCTGACTCCTGAGGCTGCTCGACTCAGAGCAGAGCTGACTTGACATTAGAGACGAGACGCAGTTTTCACGAAACGAGATACAAGATTGGGTTCACGAGTATGAGACAAAAAAGATTTTTACATCATTCTTAATATATAAATTTCACAGTTCAATTTCACTTTTTTTTTTTTTATTTCATAATATTGTTTTTACTCTAGTGTTGTAAGAGATGTGACTCATCAACACATAACCCTATTTTCTACAATCCAAATGTTTAAAAAATGTTACAAGTAGGGGTGAAACAATATAAAAAGTCCCACGATATAATATCGTCACGGTATGAATCTCATGGTACGATATTTATTGTGATATAGTGGGAAAGCTCACAATATGACGATATTCTACATAATAACAAGACTGACATTATAAAACTCTTTGACCAGGCATTTGGTACAATATTTATTGTCATATTCAGATCAGTGACATTTTGCACAGCTTGAAAAGCCTTTGAAGTGGAAGTGCAAAATTCAAGTAACAACTAAACATTAGGGATGTAACGATATCCAAATCTCTGAGTACGATATTTTCTCTATATGCATCTCATGGTTCGATATTTATTCTGATATTTTGTGAAGGCTTATAAAACTGTGAACATGCTATGTTTTACTTTTTAAATATGAATATATAATATAATATAATA
>KN496157.1:0-22185 GCA_000787155.1 Scartelaos histophorus | reverse complement strand
ATATATATGGCAGAAAGGCGGTGACACCTTTTTATTATCCGGGAGTCTGGCACCTCAGCAGCTTTTACACTAAAATGGTAAATGTAGCGAAGTGTGAAACTTGTGCATGACTGACAGAGTTTATAATACCTGGAGGATATAAGAGATCAAGAAGTCTATTGATCAGGAGGTGTGGGAATGGAAACCAAACTTTCTTAATGTAGATACTGTACATTATGTTCTACAATGAGGCACAAACTATTATTTTTGTTTGCCGAGCTTTTCAGAGTGTTATTTTTTATTATTATTTTGTTCATTTTAAACTAAACCTTGAAAATAGAAATGGAAGAAGAAATCACTTTTGAAAAATCCTTTAAGCATAATATAATAAGATATTTGATCAGCTTACCCTATATGAGTAACCAACAGTATATGAACTATGTATAATACTATTTTTAATCACATTATAGTTTTCTTGCTATAAATATTACCTGAAATTCCTCTATTCATTGCAAATATTGCAGTATTCTCCCCATCACATTGCTAGCGTTGCTTTTGGAAGGTTTGCTCCTCACAATGAATAAATGAATAAAATACTTTGAAATTCTGCATTATTCTGTTTACAATGGACGACTCCCTTATTTTCCTGGAGCACTCAGTCCAGTTACAGGAATGCAGCAGCTTCTTTAAAGGCTGTCGTCACTTCAGGACCCGCTCTCACTGTGGGAAATCAGGGCACTGTGCCCCGGGCTGTTGGTGTAAGTACTTAGAGAAGTACGACGTCTAAAGCAGCGCCCCACACAACCCAGGCGTTAAAGGAGAGGTGACCAGAGCAGCACGCACAAAGCCAGACGGGACGAGTCCTGAAGAACAAAAGGGGTTTGAAGCGTGTGGAGCCAGTGCTGTGGTCACACTCACACAGATGGATGAGAGTGGAGTGAAGCCGCATCTTCTATAAAACCCCGAGATGTGAAGTCTTACAGACGCTTTGTACGGACCATTCAAGTGTCGAGAATTCTCCTTTTTTCAGCTCAAGACGAGGCCGACAGAGCTGCAGGTGCATTATTTAGGGGGACCCTCCTGTGCAGCCCGGCCGAGGGTGGCGGGGAGCCCCTATTCAACTGACAAAAATAGACTGGGCTTTCATACACAAAATGTCGACAAGGCTGCAAAACAAGATGATGCATACTTGTGATGTCGGAGGCAAGAAGCTGACAGATCACAGTGAATATAGAACTCCACATTTTAACACTGGAAAGACAGACTGCTTATTTAAAGATAGTTTCGCTTAACCTTAATCGAACTAAAGTTTATAAAATATCAATGATCCTTCTGTATGTCTTTCCCCATTTAATATTTCCCCATGCAACGCCCAGTGAAACCTAATACCACACTATATTGGATTGACCCCACTCTGCAGGATTGATGTATATGCATAAAGAGTCACCGAAAGCAATAGCACTTTCCTATCTATTTGATTGGTCTCTGCCAATTGGCCCCATGTAAGACGTAACAGGATCTCGTCGCTAACCTTCTGCCGTACAAAAGGGCTCAGGACTTGTGTTTGATTATATAGCAAAATATACAGACAGAAAACAGAAAAGCGTTGCATTTTCCCTTGGATCATTACCATAATTTTCTGGCATCCTGATGTTTCTGTTCCTGTTGATATGTTGACAGCAGATTCTCTTCTTCCCTGCATGCTGGCAATTAAGGTAAATTACAATGCAATAACAATTCGCTCTACAATACACAAGTGCTCTTTTTAATACAAGCAATTACTAGAGAAGCCAAAATATGCACAGGCAACATATAATCTATGTTAGGGATATGTATAGGAAATGCACCAGTCAAACTTCATTTTTATAAAGATTTACAACAGCAACAACTAAACCAAAGTACAATAACAGGACTATTATGCGCTAAAGGACAAACATAAGGACAAGGGCTGGAAAACATGTTATAACGTTCCCTTATTTGAACACATACCTGCAGTACTTTACCTCGTGCAATAAGTCCACTCCCTGTAAGCTGTCACCAAACACTCAACTTTTCCCGGGAACATTGGGTCACAGGCAGAAACCCCGCACACTTTTTAAGTCCATAAATCACTGCCAGACTCGTTCTAAGCATGTTTGTTGTCGAAGTGATATTTTTTGATTTATAATTTTAATTCAACAAACTCATCTACCCTGCTGTTTTACTACAAACTGGATAAGAGAGCAGAGTAAACCCGTCTCTTCAAATGAACTGTTCAAATGAAGCTTTATACAGTTTTTTAAGGCAGCTGGACCATACAAAATATTGGGTTGAGATTTAAGGCCGATAGCCCATTATGCTAAAATTGGAAATATCATCTATGTGTAGACGTTAAAAAGTGGAAATATCATCTATCTGTAGACGTTCAAGGTGCACTGTGCAACTTTTCTGGTGAAGGATATGTCACCTGCTTGTCTCCATGGAGATGCTTTGCTTGAAATGTTCCATGGTATGACTTTAAACATATCTATCTAACATTTATTAATTGCGGGTGTTTCTGTTAGTAAAAAAATACAGTAATAGGTGTTACGCTCCACAGATCTGAATTGTAATGTAGTGTAGTGCTGTCACCTGCTTGTCTCCATGGAGATGCTTTGCTTGAAATGTTCCATGGTATGACTTTAAACACATCCATCTAACATTTATTCATTATGGGTGTTTCTTTTGGTAAAAAAAAGCAATAATAGGCACGACTCTCCACAGATCTGAATTGTAATGTAGTGTAGTGCTGTGCTTGTCTCCATGGAGATGTTATTGCTTTGCTTGAAATGTTCCGCTGTATGACTTTAAACACATCCATCTACATTTATTCACTGCGGGTGTTTCTGTTGGTAAAAAACCCCAATAATAGGGACGACTCTCCACAGATCTGAATTGTAATGTAGTGTAGTGCTGTGCTTGTCTCCATGGAGATGGTATTGCTTTGCTTGAAATGTTCCATGGTATGACTTTAAACACGTTCATGTAACGTTTATTCATTGCGGGTGTTTCTGTCGGTAAAAAAATGCAGTAATAGGGACGACGCTCCACAGATCTGAATTGTAATGTAGTGTAGTGCTGTGCTTGTCTCCATGGAGATGGTATTGCTTTGCTTGAAATGTTCCATGGTATGACTTTAAACACATCCATGTAACATTTATTCATTATAGGTGTTTCTTTTGGTAAAAAAAAATGCAATAATAGGGACGACTCTCCACAGATCTGAATTGTAATGTAGTGTAGTGCTGTAACCTGCTTGTCTCCGTGGTAACAGAAAGGTTTAATCTATGCTGTGGAACATTCTAGACATAGCAATAACATTTCCATGGAGACATCAAATGGACTGGAAATGTTACGCAGTGCCCCTTTAACGCTGCTTTCTCTTGTGTTTGTGCTTCTTTACATCACAGGAGGATATCTGCTCCTTTTCTGTCACAGCCGTCCCAAAATGCAAACAGGCAGGCCATCAAATTCAAACAAAAACAAATTACGCACCACAGCACTATGCCTTATACCCACGCCTCCCAAACTGTTGGTGGGAAATTGCTGGCTGCCTGGCAACAAAACAAATGGAAAAAAGAATGCTCTGTAGTGATTCTTATTTTCCAGATGATTAGTTGCAACAGAAATAATTGTTGGAAAGATCATTGACCATAAAATTAATTATTCAGGTTTCGAATTAATTGTACTTTCCCCCTGTGTGACTGTCCCCTATGAAAAAGTAAGTTCCTCATTTCCTGACGGTTGGAAAAGCGAATTAGTAGTTCGCTCTATACTCTCAAATGTGGAGCACTGCAGTGGTGATTAGAGAAAAGAAACTACTGTACTGCAGATGCCTTTGAATGCAGTGATATGAAAGCGTGGAGTTTGAATAATGGCATCGTCAGGGCAAGTGTTTAAATGATAGTTTTTTAAAATGATATAATATTTAAAAAAGAAAGTCTGATGCTATTGGCCAAGGTTGGATTAAAAAGGGTTCAGAAGGGTAGAAAATATATGTTCTACTATTTATCTATTATTATTATTATTATTATTATTAGTCACTATGCACACTTAAAAGGAGTCTAACCAAGAACTAGAACAGGACCAAACCCAGATTACATCAGAACTAAATCATATTATCTGTAAATGTGCTCTAAAACAACAACTACTACTACTACTACTACTTTTACTGGCACAGGTCTGAGTAAACACACAATTAAAATGTCACCTTGCACCACTACTATGAGATATACAGCATTTTTTTTTTTCTTTTTTTCTCTCAAAAGCAAAAAAATAAGAAAAAAAAGAAATAAAAACCACCATCTTCCCTTGCCCCCACAGGGAGGATCTCACATTGAAGTCATCAGTCTTGCGTTGCCTGCAGCAGTGGGCAGGTTATGTGCAGCTCAGGGGACCATCTCCACATTTAAGCCACTAACTTGGTCAGGCACTGGGCCCATCTTTAATATGGCTCTGCTTCAGTGTTCACTCACAACAATAACTGTGCTGTAAGGGCTGGACTCAGATAGGAGACTTTAAAACATCTTGGGTGTTTCAAAGTTCATTTCTGAAGTGTTTTATTGTCGTATACAATTTTATTATTCGATTATCCACAACTTGATCTTGTATTTGCAAATTGGACCTCTAAACTGCATACCTGTTATGTGCAACGCTCTGTAGACTGCAGTATTTATAAAGTGACATAGCTAACCTGCTAGCCGCTGTGTTCCGAATAGGAAGTGAACATGGGGACGCTTCTGGCTGTTTTCAATTGACTTTGAAAAAATGTCAACATTGAAAAAATGTCATCCCTCCGTCTGTAACTGCTGTGAGCCTCGTCATTTTGCTCTTAAAATGTTCATATCAACCAATTCTACATGGTTCTGGTGTTTCTATTTCACAATTTTATCTGAAAACAATTCCTATTCCTAATATGGAGCTTCGCCGCTATAACTGCTAGCCTCATGAGCTTCATTTGACTGGAACACTACAGGGGCGTCACACTCCTTTAGTCCACTTCTTTACACTGGTGTTTCTATTTCACAATTTTTTCTGAAAACAATTCGTATTCCTAATATGGAAATTTACCGCTATAACTGCTAGCCTCATGAGCTTCATTTGACTGGAACACTACAGGGGCGTCACACTCCTTTAGTCCACTTCTTTACAGTCTCTGGTCAACTTTTTATTCTACAAGTCAGGATATTTTATGTGTTTTGAGACATTTAGCCAAACATTTTCACTATATCTTTACTTTCTTTTTACTTTTACTATTATCATTAATCAATCATTTAATTCAATAATTCAATTCATATCAATTCATATTCATAAAATAAATCTAAAATGACTCGATCATAGAAATAGCTCCATTCAAAGCGTCAGAACCTGTTCTCTCCTGCAGACCCCACCGTAGCAAGCTGCTAATTTGCATTTACAGGGACAGGGGGTAGGTGAAAACTGAAATTTTCTGTGCACTCAAGCCAATGTTATTACACACATGCTTTTCTCACACCTTATTCTCATTCCATAACTTATAAGTTCAAGAAACAGTAACCCTGAAGCACTCTAACAGAACTCATGAAACTTCTTTTCAGAGTAAGCTTAACAATGTCTCAGAAAATTAATGATTTAAACTATTGTAACCATGCCCAGAACAGAACATTACTGTCTCAATGCTGTTTTTAAACACTCTGAATAAGCTTGGACATTCAGGTGTACTATTTTTCTATCTATTGATTCAGTCCAGACAGAGACTATGGCGCACAAAGTAGCACTGAGTTCAGTCATTTACAATCTGTTGAAGTTTGCAGTGGGGATTTGTTGTTTGCTTGTCCTTGTAAAAGCTTCGGCTGATAAAAAAGTACACTGTGTATCATGTATAATGCATAACACTTAATCCTACCAGTCTGTGTGAAAAATGAATTCTTGGAAAGATTGGAGTCATTTCTTGACGGGGGTAAAGGGGACAGTTTATCCAGGGCCCGGGGCAGGGAGGGGCCTTCACAAAGTCTGTAATGTGTAGTTTTCATTAGACAACATGTAGTGTGGGTCCAACGTGATGACTGATGCTTTATAGCTCCAGAAGAAAAATCAAGTTTAGCAGCAACATTCGCACTTCACAGTCGCCTTTGTATCTCAGTCAAAACTGCACAAATATACCTGAAGTTGTGTTTGTTTCATTCACACATGTTTAACGCACAACGAATGAATGAATATTTAGGCTGAAAACACTTGTGATGTCACGTGGTAATACAGGAAATGCTTCATTGTTAATGATTGATTATCATTAATCAATCATTTAAATCAATAATTCAATTCATATAACAAAATAAATCTAAAATGACTTGATCATAGAAATAGCTCCATTAACTTCCCATTCAAAACGTCAGAACCTGTTCTCTCCTGCAGACCCGACCTTAGAAATTTGCTAATTTGCATTTATAGGGATAAGGGGTAGGTGAAAACTGAAATTTTCTGTGCACTCAAGCCAGTGTTATTATACACATGCTTTTCTCACACCTTATTCTCATTCCATAAGTTATAGGTTCAAGAAACCGTAACCCTGACGAACTCTAACAGAACTCATGAAACTTCTTTTCATAGTCAACTCCCTATGTGTTCCTTAGAATCATTTGGATCATTTCAGTCCTGGAATTTCAAATCTCTACAAGATTTTAGCGCAATACAACTTTTAACAGGAGGGTTGGTCAGGTAAGGTCAGAATATCTGTGTCAGGGCAGTTTGAGGACAGGAAAAGCCAGAAATGTCCCTTCTGCAGCATCATAGGAGTGTCCAGGGGGAACCAGGTGAGCACAACGTTAAAGGCCTCACTCTCGCTCGGCTCTGTTGTTTCATTTGGTGTTGAAATGGTGATTTGTGCCCACGCGGGGCCCAGAATGAGGTACTCTACAGGCCTGTTTCCGGATGTTAAAGTTGGAACATGAACAGTGTGGTGTGAAGCTCTAAAGTGGTGGAAATATCTGGTGTCACTATAGACGTGTGCTGGCAGACTCCACGCCTCACCACGACACCTTAAAATCAAACATCACCTCCACTCTCACTTGGCTCCATTATCAGGGACCAAGAGTAACTGTTGGAGAAGGCACATCCAAACTCACAAGACTGAGGGGGAAAAAAAAACAAAAAATGAAAAAAATGGGACACTGTATGCTCAATTATGAAATCATGATGAATTATTGATATGAATTATTTTAAATGCCACTGATAAGTAACTTCACTCCAGTTTTTATAGGGCAGAATGAGCTCTCATTTCATTTCAGTAAGATAAGATAATAAGATAATCCTTTATTGTCTCCTGTGGGGACATTTGTCTTGGGACAGGGGACCACAGGCTTTAACACAAAACAGGACAACACAATACACCGCACAAACATCCAACAATACAGCACAATGTTTCTTGTTTACACATTTCTTTCTCCCTATTCCTTTATTTTCTCAGCTGAATTTCAATGATATACAGTTCAGACTATATAGTTCAGCTCAGTTTCAGTTTATTTCAGTCACACACATTTTACATTTACATTTACATTTACATAAAATAAAATAACATGCATACATTGTCAATATGACTGAAAAGTCTAAACTGCATTCACTTTATGAATATGTCAACTTGCATATAAAACTATTTTACCAAATATATCAAAATAGTTTTATGTATATGATTTGATTTCAAAAGGAAATTCAATTCAACTGGCCAAAGCGGCTTTTTGCCACAATAAATTGGCATATTTAAAATTTATGGGCAAACATTTCCTGCTTTGTCCCAGTTTGAAATGTGTTGCAGTCATCTGTAATAGTCATTATTCAACACCTTCAAGGTTTATGATATTCACATATGATATATATATGATATATAAGTTGTGATGCAGATTCTACTTCCTCTAAGTCTGTCTTCATTTTGAATAATTTGTATCCTGGTTTCAGACAATCATCAAAAACATAAACTTTAAGTGTAGTTCTGCAGAATGTATGTTTAAATTCACTATTTTAGATTATTTTGTATTTATATACTACAGACATCATACTTAACCTACTTCTGCATTTAAAGCAATTTCAGTATTAGCTTTAACTTTATAAACATATGGGTTTTTTGTAATCCCTGAAAAATGTGTGAGTAACATTACAAAATGTGCTATCATGATTTGTTCGGAGGTCTTATGTAGTGTAACTCCCATCTCCCACTAGTTTTACAAAACAAACAAAGAAAGCCATTGTAGAGGCTTCATAATTCAGCGCTGGCAGTTGTAGTGTCTGTATCTTTAAGCAGTGCTCACTGTGCATGCTGTTCCCATTTAAGCCTCACTCCCATCATTTGTTGTCCATCTCATTAAGTTTGAGCACTTTAGCACACTTCAACAGTTTGGCTCATTTTCGACGAGAGCTTGTAATAATGCAAGCATGAATCTAATGTTGTAATAGCAGGCGCATATTTGCAAAATTAAATTCATTACATTAACAGTCAAATCTAATAGCCTATGGACAAAAAGCTTCATTTATTGTTTAACCAGGGGAAAGGCCAGTTGGGGTTCTTATTTTTGCCCAATGATTTCTTTTTAACAATTTTCTTCTATCTTTAATGATTTGACAGATCCCATTCGTTAAATTCAAACACATTTTCATACATTAAAGATCCACCTTGTCACTTTTCTGTTGTGTTACTGCTTACATGGTTTCCAATAATTTCTTAATAAATGAATGTAAATGAATAAACGCTATATTAAAGATATATTTTTATGGCATTGTGGACATAGAAAGGTCAGGAAGGAAAATAAATACTTATAATATTCCAAGTTCACCAGAAACACACCAACGGATTGCATCCTTTCATACATTAGATTACTCCTTTTGCTGTTGCCTGTTTGTACATAAAATAGAATAAATAACATGTATTCTGTCATAAGCTCCCAAACAAAAAACAATCTCGAAATCCAAAGATCCTGTAAAAATGAGTGTGGAATCCTGCGCCTCCAAAAGACCTCCATGATGCATTGAGTTACATTTGATCTGCAAAGCTGGATAATGGTGGCTGTGTAAAGAGCCAATATTTCCACAGGATAAACAGCAAATCCCTTTAAACAAATGTGTGCGCCTGTACCTATTTAGTGTAATGAAAACACACAGGGCTTCAGGGCTGGGTCTAATAACAGCTTCAGAGCATGCACAAGGAAGAAGGGGGGCTGGGACTTTGAGCGATCTTTGGAAAATAAAAAAAAAAAGTATCACCTCTCTGTATAGATTCTAGATAATGCATCCCAAAAAAATCAAGCAGAAATAGCATTAAAAAATAAATAAACATTCACATTTTAAGTACATTTAAAGAGAATTTAATAGTTTTTTTTCTCGATTTAAATTAGAAACCAAATTTTTGATGCAGACAACATATAACTTGTTAAGATGGGAGATCAGTTATTCCTAATAGCTTGACTAATATAAACTCTTCATTTCCATAACCATCAAAACTGCATTTTCCTTGCTTCTTTCCATTTGTGGCTTTGTAGTACTGGATCCAGTCCAAGAAACATGAGCCTGGACTGTTTCCAGTTAGATAACATTCACTCATTAGTCATTTTACAATATTAAAGATGGCATATTTTAGTAGGTGTTATTTGTGTCCTTTATGTTAGAATTCTGCGTAGAAATACCGTATTTTTCGGACTATAAGGTGCATCTAAAATCATTAAATTTTCTCAAAAATCAACAGTGGCCTTATAATCCAGTGGCCTTATGTTTGACCTTTGGTTGTGTTTAACCTCCAATCGATTTGATGTTGTAACATTAGTCTAATAAGGTATTAGTGGGCGAGTCAGGAGGAGTAATATGTTGGCGACATATAGGGCGACTGTGCAACATACCGGTAGTTCTGCCGTGTGGTGTTCAAGGACCCAAAATGCCACGATTACCATGCAGATTTCAGGTTTTGTATTTTTGTGTTAAAACTGAACAATGTTGAGAGGGATCCGGGCATGTTTGATGCCCAAATCACCAACTGTTAAACTTGTATTTTTGTGTTAGCTACAACTGAGAGTTATTGTAAATGACCTGAATAAAGTTTGATTTATCCGACACGCGTTTTGTTTCTCTTATTGTGCCTTATAATCCGATGCTCCTTATGTGTGGACAATGACACAACTGACATAATATTTGATACTGCGCCTTATAATCCGGTGCACTTTATAGCCCCAAAAATACAGTACTGCCATGACATAGTACAGAACACATTTAGCTGGTCTGTCAGTGTGCACTGCTGACTTAAAGTATCACATGAACTGTAGCTCATAAACATTGTCTTTCCTCTTGTTTCCTTTTCTCTCCCTCCATTCCTCTTTACTTCTTCTCTCTTTTTTTCTCTCCTCACCCTCCATCTCTAGCTCATAAACATTGTCTTTCCTCTTGTTCCTTTTCTCTCTCTCCATCTCCTTCCTTCTTTGACTCTCTCATAGCTCCTCCCTCCTCCGATCTCTTTCTCTTTCTTTCTTTCTCGTTTCCCTCTCTCTCATTCTCTTCTCCCTCCCTTTCTTCTCCCTCTCTCTCTCTCTCTCTCTCTCTCCTTGGTTGTGCTGTAGTTAACTGTCTGTGAGTGTCAGATCCTTCATCCCGATGCTGCAGCAGACACGGGCGTGTATACAGGAGAAGTGCTGCGTCTCTGCTTTTACAGCGCAGAGTAGAGGAAGGAGAGGAAGAGGAAGAGAGGGAAAAGAGAGAGAATCGAGAGAGAGAAAGATAGAAAGAGAGAGAGAGAGAGAGAGGAAAAAGAGGGAGTGAGGAGAAAGGGACCAGGACTGAGTCAGGAACAGCCGTGCACTGTGCGGATAATCCTGTGTGGCACCGAGTCTTCTGCTCCAGGCTCAGAAAGAGAGCGAGAGAAAAGAGAAAGAGACAGAGAGAGAGAAGAGAGAGACTATAGGAATACGACGGAGGAAGAAAGTAGTGCCGAGCTGAAGATGGGCTTATATTAAAGGTCATATGCCACAAATGTAAAACTGTACTCAGAATAACACCACCCCGACAGTAAATATGTTTATGCGCCGTCTGATTCGGAGGTAAATTTCGATTGTATTTATTTCTGTGTTTTGTTTCATCATTGACACATATTGTAAATGTCAAGACACAAGTTTCTCTCTTTGAATGATCAGGTTTATTAAATAAGCAGATTAATTTAATAATCAACTCAAACAGAAATGGAAATCCCTCTTTGACTCTTTAAAACATTCGATTCTAAATAATAAAATCTATAAAATTCTGTTCTGTTCTATGAGTGTCAATGGGAGGGTTGGCAGTTCAAATCTTGCACAAAGAAAGAGCCTCTGCACTAAGTATGGGTCCTTTCATTACAAACAAAACTGAAGGTGCATTGTGTTATTTGCATGGATGTATTTCATTGCTTTATCCTGATAATGTTGCACAGTACGACATTAAACAGCTCTACTCTTCGCAGATCTGACCTGTGACTCTTGTTTAGTTTCCGCGGGGCCCGTGCTTTAATGCCAGACTTGTTTCACACAAACTAAGGCTTAAAAAGTGCGTTAAAAGGTCAGCAAGAGTCATTTGTGTAGAGGCAGAAGAGCTTCATTACGAATAGGAGCTGAGCGCAGACAAATCCATTTAGGTTTGCATTGTCACCAGCCGAGCAGCCGTCTCTGACACCACCCCCCTTATGGCTCCCACATATGCACAGTACACAAGACACAGGACTGCAGGCTACACAGATCTAACTACTGTATAAAACAGTTAGACATGCATGCTTAGGCAATGCAATGGTTTCATTTTTTCAGCTGTAGGCAGCAAGGAGTGTCAGACGTGGTTAGCTTTACCATAGTGCCTGTTAGCAGTGCAACTTCAGTCTGTGCGGGGAGTTGGACTTCGCTTATAGAGTCCTGGAAAGTGTCATAGAAATCTTTGTATTGTGCACTAAAAAGCTGTGGGTGTGTGGTGAGAGAGAGGTCATATAGGTTCCATCCATTTCAGTGCTTCTCTGTAGAGTTTGTATGTCTTAAAGATACGACACTACATATCAGCATCACCTTTTCCACTGACATCAACATTAAACTCAGCCCAGGATTTATTCAGACATAGAATTACATATTATAGATGCAAAGCTGGCATATACGGGGTAGTTATTGTTACAGCCCAGGCCTCCAGTTTGTATTTTTGTGTGTTTTGCTGCCATTTTGTTCCTGCTGCCTGAGCCCTGGTCCCTGATTGGTGGAGCATCCTTCACCTGGCCCCGCCTCCAGCCTCCTCCCCCTATTTAAAAAGATCACAGCTTCTGTTCAGGGTCTCATTTGTGTTAGTCACTTTGTGTTTGTACTAGTTTGTGACTTTAGTGTGTTGAGACACTCGTTTTGGTTTAGTTCGTTCTGTTTTGTGCCTTTTGATTTGGTCGCTCGATTCTGTTTGTGGGTTTGTGGTTTTCTTTGGGACATTCGTGGTTTTGGTTTATTTTTGTGTCCCTTAGTTAATCACTCGTTTTGTGAACTCACGTGACCCGTTTTAGCACAAAACTTGTTTTACGTTAAACCTGTTGTGTTGTTTCTTAACTTGGTTTAGTTATGGACATATTTTACCATGTTTTGTTAAGTTAAACCTTTTACACACCTGTTAATTAAACCTTACTTATTTATTCCATTTTCCACCTTGGTGTTTTTTGTTTCTTCCCACACCCTAGCAGAGCTGGGTCGTAACATTGTTGTACAGCTGAATGAAGTATGAAGTATGAAGTATGGATGTAGCCCTGTATCTCTGACTGTTTGAAGAGCTGCAGGAGCTTGTTGGAGAATAAGCTCCTCTGTTCCTCTATAGTCTGGTGCAGTAGGTGAGTTGTTGTACAGTTGTAGGGAGTATTATTTGTCCCTCTATAGCCTGTTGCAGTGGGTGAGCAAGAGTGTCCATGATGGAGAGCAGTTTATCACGTGAACAGCCTCGTCCAGGGAGAAAGGGTAAATACAAGGGTAAATACCGTTACTTTGATAACTAGACATGGACATCAGTGTGACGAGAGCACACACCACATCACAATAATGAAGAACATCAGAGCCTTTCAGATTCGGAACAAAGCGTTATTTTGCTTCTATTGCTTTTCTAATTCCCCCGTGACATTTGAGCACATGTTGTTCCGTATACTTTCTGATATTTCACTATTTGTACCTTTGTTTTGTCTCAGCAAAAGTCACGTCGCATTAACTTTGCCGTATACTGACGCTTTGTTAAAACCTGCTATTACTGTAACATGATAAATGCATAGAGCTGCAAGATTTATCACAATTGCACTGAGACGCAATTTGGATGGCTGCAATTAGCAAATCAGAAAGTTGTAATTAATCCAGAAACATAATGCTTACTGCTAACAATGAACGATCTAAGACTATTACCTTATATTACGCAAAATTTACTCTAGCTTTAGGCCATGTTATAATGTTTCCTCATCAAAAATATACCTGGACATACCTGGACACGTTTGAGTAACTATTTATTATTAGTCTGTCTGCATCTCCAAAGCTCAAAATGCTCTGTTCCACCTTGTGACAGCTACTTTTTACCTCTATACCTGGACATACCTGGACACGTTTGAGTAACTATTTATTATTAGTCTATCGACATCTCCAAAGCTCAAAATGCACCTTGTGATGCCAGGAAGAGGTAGTTTTCAAGTTAACATCAACTTTTTAACTCATGGTTTGCAGAAATATCCAAATCCAGGGCTGAAAAGATTGAAAATTGAATCTAGCAAAGGCGTATGAAGTTTAAAAACACAGTGGAGCACTTCCTGTAGCTGAGTGTTTTCCGTTGGAGTGAAAAACTCAACCTAAACATGCAGATTTTGCGTGTTAAACATGTATGAATGAAGTCCAAGTATGTTTTTGATGAGGAAATAACACAGATCGATAAATAGCGTAATATGAACGTTTTTAAAAATCTGTATAAATTGGAGGTTTAGGCAGCATGGGGGTTTTTATTGGCATTTGTACCAGATTAGCAGCTCGTATTTCAGTTTTCTTTCAAATGCCGTTTCTCGTGGACGTGTTTAAAATATTCCCTGCACCGAGCGAACGCCTCGGTGTCTGAATCTAAGTGCTCTCAGGAGAGAAGACACATTCTCTCAGAAAACATACAGACAGCATTTTGAACATGCTCCTTTATCTCAACTATCATGACAAGTGCCTGTCGAGCATAAAAGTCGGGATTTATGAATTAACAAGACACCAACAATATATCGTTTCTCCTATTTGGGTCGGACAATAAATGAGCGTCGCATGAAACGTAAAAGCCAACAATACAGTATAGTGCCTTCATAAATCTCCATCTGCGATCATTTAGCTGAAGGAGTCTCTATGATGGACTATCCTTATAATCACGTGCTAAGCTAGCTGTTGCAGAAATATACACACACGCCAAGATGTCCGCCGGTACGCGACTCTAGTTTTGGGAAGTGGGTCAGTTTTGGACATAGATGTATGAGTCTTTGTATTAGTGAGCGCCGTATATAGTGACAAATCAGCCTCGCGGTGAGTAAAGCACAGATGCTGGTTTGAGCTGAGATGGGAGATGCTCACGCTGGAGAAGGAGGGAAGAGAGAGAGAAGGAAGGGAAAAGGTAGAGAGAGAGAAAAAGAGAGAGATAAAAAGACGAGAGAGAAGGAGCGCTAGAGTGAGAGAAAAGAGAGAAAGAAGAAAGAGAAATGACAAGAGAGAGAGCAAGTTTGAGAGGAGAGAGAGAAAGAAAAGAGAGGGGAGAGGATAGAGAGCGAGAGAAGAGAAAGAGAAAGACGAGAGAGCAAGAGTGAGAATGAAAAGTGAAAGAACAAGAATGAGAGGAGAGAGAGAAAGATGAAAGAAAGAGAGCAAGTTTGGGAGGAGAGAGTGATAGGAGAGAAAGAAAGAGAAGAAGAAAGAGAGAAATGAGAGAGAGTGAGAGAGATAGAGAGAAAAGTCTGAGAGAGGAGAGACATAGCGAAAGAAGAGAAAGAAAGACGAGAGAGAGAAAGAAAAGAGAGAGCAAAGGTGAGAGGAGAGAGAGAGATGAGTGAGAGAGCGAGCAAGAGTGAAAGGAGAGAGAAAGATGAAAGAAAAGAGAGCAAGTTTGAGAGGACAGAGAGAAAGAGTAGAGAGAAGAGAGACGGAGCGATAGGAGAGAAAGTAAGAGAAAGAAGAAAGAGAGAAAAGTCTTAGAGAGGAGAGACAGAGCGAGAGAAGAGAGAAAAAAACGAGAGAGCAAGAGGGAGAATGAAAAGTGAGAGCAAGAGTGAGAGAGAGAGAAAAAAAGACGAGTGAGAGAGCAAGAGTGAAAGGAGAAAGAAGAATGAGAGAGAGGAGAGATGGAGGGAGAGGAGAGAAAGTGAAAGAAAAAAGAAAGAGAGAGAGAGAAAGAGAGAGAGAAAAGTCTGAGAGAGGAGAGACAAAGCGAAAGAAGAGAGAGATAAAGACGAGAGCAAGAGGGAGAATGAAAAGTGAGAGAGCAAGAGTGAGAGGAGAGAGAGAAAGAAAAGAAAGAGATAGAGAGAAAGATGAGAGAAAGAGAGCAAGGGTGAGAGGAGAGAGAAAGAAGAGTAGAGAGAGGAGAGAAAGTGAAAGAAAGAGAAAGAAGAAAGAGAGAAATGAGAGAGAGTGAGAAAGAGAAAGAAAAGTCAGAGAGAGACAGAGCAAGAGAAGAGAGAGAGAGAAAGATGAGAGAGCAAGAGGGAGAATGAAAAGTGAGATAGAGAGAAAGAAAGAAAGAAGAGAGAGCAAAAGTGAATGAGAGAGAGAGAAAGACAAGAGAAAGAACAAGAGTGAAAGGATAGAGAGAAAGGGAGAGAGAAAGATGAAAGAAAGAGAGCAATATTCAGAGGAGAGAGAGAAAGAAAAGAGGAGAGATGGAGGGAGAGGAGAGAGATGTATAGAGAGAAAGAAGAGTGAGGGTGAAATAATGCAAGATTGAGAGGAGAGAGAAAGAATAGTGGGAGAGAGGAGAGATGAAGCAAGATGAGAGAGAGATAGAGAAAGATGAGAGGAGAGAAAGTGAAAGAAAGAGAAAGAAGAGTGACAGCAAGGGAGAAAGAAGGGAGAAAAAGAGTGACGAGAGAAGAAAGAGGGAGGGGAGAGAGAGATTGAAAGAAGACTGAGAAAGAGAGAGAGAGAGGGAGAGGGGAGCAAAGTATGTCAATATTAAGCACAGAAATCAAAGCAGATGAGACATTGTGATTTATTTGTCACTTTTATTTGAGGGTTGCTTACAGACGCAGTTTTTTTTTTTTCCGGGAGCTCGTTTTATCTAGGGTGCATCTTTCATCTTTTCTTTTTTTTTTTTTTAAAGTCGGCTAAAAAACCTTGTGTATGTCATCAAAATGCAGGGCTGAGTGAGTGAGGGCTTGATGCTGCTTTGGGGATGAGCACAAAGGAAAGGCCTGGGTGCAGCTAATGAGTATGAGCCGCTAATGCTAACTCCCATTTGATGTTTTTCTGGATTTAACGAAGTGAGAGCAAAATCAGAAAAAAATGTTACACTTTTTAAAAATATATCTGTTTTAGCCAGATTTACAATTCAGATCCTATTCGCAGGAGAAATTATTGCATTTTTGAGCTAATAGAAACACTTGCAATTAATAAATGCTATAGATGAATATGTTTTAATGCTTTTAGGGAATATTCCAGGTAAATAGGCAATAACTGTGTATCAGAAAAGTGACACAGTGCAGCTTTACCTGAAGATAATTTAGAATAAACAGCAAGATTATTCACATTTTGAGTCTGATTATAGGAACATTAAAAATCCAAAAGGCAGTTGCAGCCTGGATAATCATGTAGGTCGACCAGCTAAATTAAATGCACATAATTTTTTATCAATATGTGAATCAAACTTGTTTTTTTGCTTTAATTAATATGGGATTTACAGTTTATAATAGCTGCAAAGTATTGATATTTATTTCAATCATAAAGCTCTATGCAAATAACATTAAAATACAAAAATGAGCCATAATGTGTCTTTTAGGTCATATATTTCATAGTCCAAGTGAAGAATTTTGGTGTTTTTTGCTGCCTAAATGTTAAAAGCTCTATCCTAACACATGCACCAAATAACATGAAACACCAAAATGGACCATAATGTGTCTTTTAGGTCATATATTTCATAGTCCAGGTGAAGAATTGTGGCGTTTTCTGCTCTGTTCCTGCATGTTAACAGAAGCGCAGTACTCGAAGTGTCCAGCAGATGGCACAGCCCCGTTGGTCTATCCAGCAGCAGCAGCAGCAGCAGCAGCAGTTGTAGTAGTTGTAGTAGTTGTAGTAGCAGTAGCAGTAGCAGGATGAGGAGCAGAGAGGAGTTTGGGTTTCCTGCTTGACTGATCTCCCTCAGAGGTGTGTGATTGTGAGTGGGCTGGTGGGAAGTGTCTGGGCTGCACAGGTGTCAGGCTGCTGTTAGATAAGATTATTAGTGGAGGTGAGAACTGCATGGAGGACGCACTATTTTTTGCGTGTTTGTGTGTGTGTGTGTATGTGTCAGCGTGATCCTCTTCTCATTAACCGCCTCATATAAACCCACTGCTTTTCGACCCAACACAAAACTCTATAAAAACGGTCAAAACTACATTAAAATGTTGCGTGACAGATGTGAAAATGTTAGTGCATAAAATATTGGACGCAGTGAATTACAAACAGGTCAGTAAAATGCGGTAAAGTGACGTTAATTGCGCATTTTTATAACTTTTAATGCTTTTTGACTGGTCCAGGTGTTGATCCTGTGTAAACCAATGTTCACTGTCCCTATTTTTAGCAGTGATAACTTAATGTTTAATATTAAAGATTCATATAAAAAAAAAACATAAAAAATAATAAGGTTGCGAGAAAAATAAGACATTTTTTTCTCACTGAAAAAGAGGGAAAAAAATTACTCAAATATAGACAAATACTTCCAATTAAAGCAATTTGAACTTAAAGGTCCTAGATTACGGTAAATAACCTTTAAGCCATATTATAATGCAGTTTCTTCCTCAAAACACCTTATTATTTCATTGAGAGATCAGAAAACACTGTATTAAAATATTGTCTTGCTTATGGATCAGGTATGTATAGAGTATATAGTTTTTTTTTGGTTTTTTCCTATATTGCACAAGTTGTTCTGGTGTTCACATTGTTCTTCCATATGGTCAGGCTCTGGGGCCATGCAAGTCGTGTGCGGATTTGTTTTGTGTCCATCCCGAAGAAGCGGTGTCTGTTTTGTGTTACTTTTGACTTGCGTGCACAAAAGACGGAGACACGAGCAGCTGCCGTGGCTCTGTGCTTAAAGACGCTCAGTACAAACATCAGCCTGTGTTCTGCTTTATGCCCTGTACCATCTGCTGTGAACACCCATCATCTCTGTACATTTTGTAGACATATTCCTTGACTTGTATGGTGATTCCAGGGAGACTGTCGGGATTGCGGCTGCGGTTTCTTAATTTTTCTACCTTACGATGTCACAAGACGAGTTTTCAAGTTGAATTAACATAGAAAACGTCAAACTCCCACTAAGGTTAATCTGTTCTTCATTGTCTCCTTTTATTATTGCATCGTTTTCAGATAACATAACATTCTAGGTCAATAATATTTAATGCAGATTGGGCGGCGAATGTATAAATGCAAGTTTTTTGTAATATAGCTAGTTCTTGAAATGATCAGGTTCAATGTTTGTGCATTTACTTTAAGGATTTCTTATATATACAGCGTTATCCTTCCGTACCACTAGGGGCAGCATCTCAGGAGCAGTAATATATAATATCTGTGTGAACAGATTAGTCCACATGGTAAAGTAAAGCTGTTAAAAATCCAAATCCACATACTAATCAATACCAAAACCCATTCTGAACAGTAAAATGTTCTTACAACTGCAAGACCACATGGTTTCGTTTAGTTTATTTAGTTTATTTGACGTTGTATTGGATAAAAATCAAGTTTATTTTATTTTTTTGAGTCGTAATAGTGTCAAAGTTTCACACACATAAAAAAGTTTTCATTTTAAAACCCTATGCTGCGGGATTTTCTTATTGTTTGCAGTATATGTAGTTTTAATTTCAGTTAAAAGCCACAAATGGATTAATCTTTTTCTATCTGCAAAGTTACAATAAAACACATTTCAATTACAGTGTTTGCAGATGTGATCTTTGCCAATCAAAACCTACAGTAATAACAGTGACCCTGATATTTCTAAAGTCACATTCCTCATTTTTATACCAAGACCTCAATAGTTTCTGCCATCCAAGTTTTATAGTTATTGTCTGTCAAATTCATTTTCACAGTGCGGTATCTTTAGTGGAAGCCATTTAATTCCTGGGCGTGCAACACTTTACCGCCTCCAGCCCCTGTTATTTGCTTTATATTTGTTATATTGAGAGTGTTTGGTCAGGCAAATTATAAAAACAAGCGGATAATACGGGTTAGCATGCGCGATAAGCCCTAATATCATGTAAACTGGCAGTGGAGATGGTTTAAGCTGGTTTTATGCTAATATTGCCAGAGTGACTGTCAGCTATGGCGAAATACAAATATCTTCAAACGCGCTTAAATCCGCAACTAAATACATGAGCAAACAACGCGGGCTTCAGCACCGCATTCATTTACAACCGGACCTTTGATTCGTCACCACCAGCGCATTTAAAAAACAGAATACATGAATTTGCTTGTTGAATTTAGGTTATTTCATCGTTGTACTTACAATCAGAGTATAATGCTGTTACCAGGCAGCACCGTTTAAGCAGGATGAATCAAAATCTTGCATTTTATTTGTAAAGGATTTATCTTGTATTATGCATGTAACCCAAAGTGCTTTACATAGACAATACGATCATGCAGATTCATCCAAATACGCATCGGTTTAAACCCAATGTCAGAGCAGAATCTAAGCTTGTTAACAGGTTTTCTGCAAATCTGTTGAAACAATTATGAGTTAAAGGTCCTGGATTACACAAAATGAGCTTTAAACCATGTTATAGTGTTGCAACCTTCTCAAAAAACATACCTGGAGTTATGTTTTGTTTCATTCACACATATTTGAATACTGTATTATTTGGGGCTATAAAGTGCACCAGATTATGAGGCGCAGTATCAAATAATATGTCAGTTGTGTCATTGTCCACACATAAGGAGCATCGGATTATAAGGCGCAATAAGAGAAACAAAACGAAACAAAACAGGTCATTTACTATAACTCTCAGTTGTAGCTAACACAAAAATACAAGTTTAACAGTTGGTGATTTGGGCATCAAACATGCCCGGATCCCTCTCAACATTGTTCAGTTTTAACCATAGACCGTATATATAAATGGACATAGCTAACGCGCTAGCCGCCGCGTGCCAAACAGGAAGTGCTCCAGGAGGCTCTTCCGGCTCCTTCTGACTCTGGCTCCCATTGACTTACATTAGGATCTTGTCGCTCGTCTCTCTGTAACTGCTGATGTGATTCTCTTCATCTTGGTCTTAAAATGTTCTCATTAACACATGATCCTGATTTTTTTTAGTCAGAAAAATCCTATTCATAACACAGAGCCTGGCTCCAGATTCGCTCCTGTAACCGTTAGCATCACGAGCCTCTTGAGCGACGGTAACCGTTAGCATCACGAGCCTCATTTGAGCGACGCTAAACGCTGTGGGTGACGTCACACTCGCTTAGTCCACTTTTTATACAGTCTATGGTTTTAACCCAAAAATATAAAACCTGAAATCTGCATGGTAATCGTGGCATTTTGGGTCCTTGAACACCACACGGCAGAACTACCGGTATGTTGCACAGTCGCCCTATATGTGGCCAACATATTACTCCTCCTGACTCGCCCACTAATACCTTATTAGCCGTAATGTTACAACATAAAATCGGTTGGAGGTTAAACACAACCAAAGGTCACACATAAGGCCACTGGATTATAAGGCCACTGTTGATTTTTGAGAAAATGTAATGATTTTAGATGCACCTTATAGTCCGAAAAATACGCCAACTCTTTATTATGAGGTAATATTATTAGATTATTACGTATAGCTCCAAAGTTCAAAAATACTCCTGATGGCAGAAAGTTTTCTCACTGTTTATTTGTGCTTCTTAATTCAAACTTAGATCTTCAGTCGTTCTGAATAAACTGAGACTGGTAGGATAGCCAAGAAGAAGCTCTGGAAGTGCTTGCTATAAACGCTATAAATATTCTATAACTGCTCTACGCTTGCCAGAATCCACATATATTCAATGTTTAAGCCAATTCTATACCCAAATAAATGGAGATAATGTTGACTCTTATACAGTAAATTAAGTTGGGCGTCATACTTTAGTCCCTGTAGAGTTTAAAGTTAAAGCTGCTCTACAAAAATGAGAAAATCAGATATTATATTTACAATTTAATAAGAACCCATAAGCTCTACAAAGAAATACAAACCCTGATGGACCCCAGTGTGGCGTATAAGATGGATACACTGTCATTTTAGCCCGGAATAAAAATGAGCTCTATTATAGAAGACCAGAAAAACCTCACGAGGCACAATTCCATTATAAGGTCACGTCACCCGGGCCCAGTGCGACAGCGTCAATTAAAACTATTAACCCAATCAATATCAATACTTTTTTTACTCTCAAGTCAAAATCAAAGCAAATTGCATGCCGAGTTATTATGCACACACACACACACACACACACATATACACGCACTAATCCAATTACAGCTTGTACTTGTCAAGCATTTGAGAAGACACTTGTGCTAATATCACATTTGACATGAATTACATTGTGATTAATTGAGAATTAGGATTGTGTGTACATGCCGTCGAGCACAAAGCGTCCTCCATTGTCACGGCGGCGGCTGCGTCTTGTCTGTCACGGCGTATCTCAGATTGCAAACACAAGCTTGATAAATGGTCCTTGGCAAAATGGCGGTTTTAAACTCGTAGACGGCGGCTTCGGCGGGACGGAGATGTTCACGGGTGGATCGGTCCTGGTGGAAATGTATAGACACGGTATCGGAATGTCATCTCCGCTGTTTCCGAGGAGCGGCCATGTTTGCCATGTCCCTTAAGGGGTAGTAGTACTGACAAAATACATAGATACTTGAAGCAGGGTAGTGGCTCTTCAGGTTATAGTAAGAAATTATTCCACAAAATCAAAAATGTGCGTTTAAAATAAATAATATACCAAACAAAATACATATACATCTCTATAAATTGAATTACTACTCTCTTATTAATATTAATATTAATATTAATA
>KN496156.1:27304-51711 GCA_000787155.1 Scartelaos histophorus | reverse complement strand
GAGAAACCTCAGGGAGAACCACATGCCACAATAAAAAGACAAAGGCAGGCCTAGCAGTTAAATTCAAAACCACCACTTCTTAAAAATAATCAAACACAGTAGGTTTCTTAAAAAACATAAGCTAATAGCATTTAGGTCTTATCCAGTGCACCTCTTCTGCTTAGAGCCACTTTCTCCTGCTGCTCGCTGCTACTACAAAAAAAAACAAAAAACACCTTCCATTGTTAACAAATGCACGTATACAGAAACACCTCCCCTGTCAGTCTCGTCGCAGTTTCTTCCTCTTCGCATTGTACACGTGAAATCTTGCTCGTCACTGTTATAATGAGCCTGTGCCTGCGATCCCATTACCGCAGTGCTTTTCATGCCGCAATAATTACTCCCACCGGCGGCTAGCTTATCGACGACACCCGCCCAAAGTAGCACCCTGGGACTAATGCCTTCATCCTCCTCCAGCACCCGCCAAACAGGCCCAATGAACAGCTATTCAGTCAACAGCCAGTGATGGATCTAATGACACAATGATTTTTGCTCAGTTTTTACAGACGGACAGGGACGAGACACGATCGGCGACGCAAACAAGAAGGCTGATTTGATTTGTATAGCGTTTGAAGATAAGTGAATGTGACCGTGCAATTGGCGCTAAGTGAAATGCATTATAATGACGGAGCGAGCGAAAGCATCAATGTCTTTAGGAAAAAAAATGAGTTGTATTGATTTGAGCGTGGCCAGTCCTGGGAGTTGTACTGGCCTCAGTTGGATCATGACAAATGAACGAGAAGGAACACCCTGAAATCAGATTGCGTATGGATTGTTGAGGGCTGAATTTATCGCTGTGGGATGGCCCGACCTGGAAGTCCTAAATGGATGTTTAAAATGGACTGTCGGCGGGGGATTGCTTGTGTCAGGACCAGACAATACAAATGGTTCCTTATTGTTTCGTGTAGACACAGTCCTGATTATAGCCTATATAAACATAATGCGCTGTATTGGTTCAGGCCAGATACCAAAAGGCCGCCTGCCGCCATTTTGAATCTATTCTCTAATGCAAACAAAATGAAACGTATTAACAACTCAAACAGGCTTATCTGTCCCGATCTTTACTGGATGCTGGAATTTCTGCAACAATAAATTACATTATACAAAAGTAACTCCATTTTAAAAGTGCTTTAAAACATTTTTGCAGTAGTGAGTTACACGATGCTAATTTGATTAGCATTTGTAATTAGCATACAGGAAAAATACCACAAACTCAATTTTCTGACTAATATTAGTGCTGCGCTAAATTATAATTTTTTTAATGTGGTAACCGTTATTAAATTAATTTATTTAAATGGAAAAAAATTGTACAATACACATTTATTTCAATTCAAATTTGACTGAATTATATTTAAAAACTGGCATATTGTTTTTCATTTGCCACATCACCTTAAAAGTGATTTACATGAAGCATTATTAGTTACATATTTATAACTTTTACTGCTTCAGAAATATGCTTTGCAATGTTTCCTTTTCCCTCTAACATATTTGACACAATCACAGAGTAACGCAATTGATAATAATACAAATTATTTTACTAAATTCATGTGACAACTGTGCAAAGTGCATTAAAAAGTCACTTGTGGCATTTTGATTATAGTAGTCACAAGTTAATAGTGATGCAGGGAAACACTGTCAAAATAAAGAGACAGACATACCAAAGCCAAGGTCTTTATTGTTACATCTCATCTGTTATAATAATACTATTCTATCTGTATTTATATTTGTACATCGAACACAAGCTACTTTGAGGAATACATACAGTACAGTAGTCAGCCACATAGAAAAATATTGGAGTAGTATTGGCACAGATGAGTTAGTAGTCTCCATCATTTACACATTTTACATTCAGCAAAAGAACAGCAGTAAATATACATTGTCTTTGCTCAGACCACTTTCGTCGATAAAACACTGCACACGTGGACCAGGCGCTCGGTAAAGGGCAAAGATACACAAAGAGGTTCAGGTCAGCTCAATGTGAAAGTCCAGCGCACTTCACACACTTCATGGAAAATACTAGACACTCGAGATAAGACGGGACCAGGAGTGCAAGATAACTGACCTTTTGTTGACCTTCTGAGTCATAGATCGTAACAAAGCCATAGTCAAATCTCTACTAATTGAACAGACAAGACAGCATTGAAAATTATTAACCAAAAGAGGTCATTTGCCAAACAGATAACTCAGCTGAAAGGACAGATTTTATGTGTTGTGTTTTTTATTGGCCTTTAAACATGCTCTTGAGTACCTTTGCTTTGGCATGTCCACTATGTAACTTTTGTGTTGAAGGGTCCTCCATTTACTTGTTTCCATGGATACATAATTGCTGTGACTGGCTCATTTCAGTGTCACATTAAAGTTATCTGTCTTGCATGTATTTCATTATAGGTGTTATATGTTCACAAGTTCCTTTTGAACATATGCTGTGGGTGAGCTTGCTTGGTCAAGTAGACTTAGCTGCTTGCCTAAGTTGAAAGATTTACCCTCAAATGTTCTAGGCACAGTAAGAATATCTCACTGGACAGAAGCAGGTGGTAGACTTTCCACCAGAAAAGTTACATAGTTCACCTTTAAATGAAGAATAATCTACAGGTAGTAAGGATACTTTGTTCCTTCAGGTGCGCTGTCTATCCCTAATGGGTTAGGGCACTATCTACTGGCAGGAGAGGGAATTACTATTGAAAAAACAACAACAGCTAGAGCTAGCATTTTTTTTACATGCTAACAAAAGCATGCAGTGGCAATGAACACAATCTGAAAGCAGAAATTAAAGTTTGTTCATGATTTAAGTAAGTAAAACAGTACAGGAGACCGCCAGACCTTTTCCTATGATGTAACAATCCTGGGAATTTTTTTTATTTTTTTTTTATTTTTTTTTGAATGGGACTTGAGGAGCAGACTTACTAAACAGTTTACTAAAAGAGTTTGGTTGACATCATTAGTGCCCCAAGAGGCTTCAATTCAAATAGATCAATGTTGCAAATAATACAAAACTGAAATAACTATGGTCACACCAAGAAGCTAAGCTAACACTATGCAAGATAACAGAGATAGTTAATGTCAAAGAAAAAAAAAAAGTCTACCATGTGTATTACAATCATACAAAACATTCATAGCATTAGCCAAAATGAGAAATAAAATATAAAAAAGTAAAAAAAAAAACAGAAATCTCCATAGAATTATTATTGAGTTAACAGTACATTCTCTTTGCAAATAGTGAAATCTACCAAACCAAGACATGTAACCTTTACTCAACAAAGGGTCAAGCGGTCGTGCTTAATTCAAACACATTACAGTCATGTTCCTGGACACAATATGAAGTGATTACATTTCTAGCCAGGTTTTGCCCTTGGCTTCGAGCTCCACTTTTCCCCTCCATTGATTCCCGCTGACCCCTCTCTGTAAACAAGAGCGAGGAGAGTGGGCAAACACGTCTCATCTGTATCCTTCGTCTTGGTGTGAAATGATGCATGGAGGCCCGGGCCAACTGCTTATGCTGCCTTTTCACAACCATCCCTGCGAGCGTGTTTGATTAAAGTCAATCATAGACACGTCGCAAACCAATGTGACATAGGGGGAATGAGAGGGTGGACATGGGGGTTGTAGCCTTTGAAGACAACAAAACATAAGGTGGGATTCACAAGAACATCCTTAAAAGTCAGTATTTAAAGGTAAAGAAAATGGATTCTTGTGACTAGAAGTTAGAATATTGTTGTTGTTTATTGTTGTTTCATTCACACATGTTCCTTTATTCTGTCTACATCTCCAATAATCTGATCAACCTTGTAATGTCATCTTGTGGTGGTTTTCAAGTTAACAGCTACCTTTTATCTTTAGCAGAGATTGGCGATTCCAGGGTTGAAATCATCCAAATGATTCTAGTGACATCACAATAAGTGTTTTCTTTTTAGAGGTGAATTCTGCCTAAATAAACATGTAACATGAATGAAACAAAACAAAACTTCAAAGACATTTTTGATAAGGAAACAGCGTTATATTGTTCTATAGTACGGCATTACAATTACACTACACTGTCTGGCGCAGCAGTTAATGCTCACAACAAGACGGTCCTGAGTTTGACTCCCTGGTGATATGGGGCTTTTCTATGTGGAGTTTGCATGTTCTCTCCATGCTTTGGAAAAGTTCTGTTTTTCTCTACCACTAAACATACACAAAGTTACATGGCAGCTTTATGAAAACACATAATGATGATTACTGTCAGTTAAGAGGACCTTAAATCAGGAAATGAGTATTGCAAATTTGTGGACCCCAAAAGGACACATCAAAAACCGTGAATCTGAAATGATAAAATCAAATGATGTGCAGCTGATGTAATCGACATTCCCTGGATTGTTTGTTTTGGTAACTGTAAGTACTGCACTATTTGAGACTGGTTAGAACAAGGAAGCTTATTTAGAACTGCAATATGTGAGCTGATTTGTGTTAAACAAATCCCTTTCAAATAACATTTACAGTTACAATCAAACTGTATTGATCACAGGCTCCTGAAAATGTGTTGTTTAAAATCTATTTTGTATTTTTTCATGAGTTTTCATATTCTCTTAAAACCTCTCCGATTGTGTGTGCTAATCTGTGCATTGTCTCACCATGACAACTGCTGAACATTCCCTCATACACATACATGTAGAACAGCTCCAGTGCGGTGTCACTGCAAAGTATCATTTAGCATGGGAGTTGATTCAAGCACTCTCAATAATGTGCACTCGCCAGTCAACCCAGTGCAAATGTTAAATGCATCTCATGGTATCTACACAGGGTAATATGCAGCAGATAGATGGAACACATGACAAGACAATGATAACAGTTTTCTGTTGCAGGATTGTAAATGCAGTTTGATGGACAGCACTTGGAGAGGAGCGCGGGCATTGGATGTATGCTGCAGGGTATAATGACAACCTCTGGTGACAGGGTAAAAGGAAGGAGGGAGAATACAAGTTGTACATAGTGACAGCGGGAGTGGAATGTGAGAGGGCTCTTTGCTGTGTTTTTCAGCCTTTATCGGATGCTACATTGTTTTTTTGAATCCAGAATGCACCATTCGCCATTACTTTACAAAGGTATCTGGCAACCGCGAAATCTCCCAGGCTGTGTTCGAATGTCCACACTATTCCTTATTCCTTAGGGCACTATTTAGGGGTCACACCATTTTAGTTGTCTCCAAATATCCAGTTGGTGAAAAAGTAGTGCACTCAAAAATTTCCAACAATGCACCTTGAAAAGTAGTGGGCATCAGTGGTCACTAGACTGTTCAATATATAGACGATGGACAGCAACAGCTCTCCAGACATGAGTGAATGAAGCAGATAGAAGTGTTAGTGTATCGCACTGTTCATCCCTGATTATAAATAAAAAAGAATACAATCTTAAATAACCTGTTGTTTATAGTTGCTAGCTTTAACTGTTTACCTTTGCTTGAGGTGATCGATAATTTCCACAGTTCAGCCAAAAAATCGAATTATTCAGTCCGTTTACATGTGATCCTGCTTGACAAAAACTTGTACTTGTACTATTAGTTCATAGACGCTTGTGTGTCACCACAATTTGATCATTATTTATAATCGAATTCAAGTTGTATCTAAGTTTAACAAATCATTTTTTCATCAGAGTCACATTACCCAAAGTATTTAGCCGCATGTCTGAATTGCTTTGTGAATGAGTACACTATATACTCCAGACTAGAGTGGACATTGGGGCACAGTCCCAGAGCTCACATGGGTGTTATTGACAGATGGAGATCTCTACAGAATTAATGACTGAAACACAAAACTGAGGTGAGAGAAGTTTGATTTTGTCCTTTGTTCCACATACATCTCAAAGGGCTGCAAAGGAATGGTGACTGAACTGATAAAATGCAAAGAGATATAATTCTGGACTGTGTCGCTGATTGGCTGATTCACCTGTCAGTCACACCCCCTGAATTTGGGCAGATTCATCAGTGTCCAGACTCACATCTTCGTAAAGTACTAAAGTAAAGTATATTCTGGATCCCGGGCAAGTCCCATTAAATACAAAAAAACCTAGTACAATTAATAGAGGGGATGTAATTATTATTATTCTGACACTCCAGATTCTGTTCATTGTCTACAGATTTTTCAGTGCAGGCTGGAGGAGAGATGGTACAACTTGACAGATGGTGCTAGCAGCAAAATAAATGTTCAGTCGATTTAGTGAGACAACTCAAGTCTTTTCACACAGCCACTAGGCACTATAGAAAAAAAAAAAAAGATCTTGCTTGTTTGGTTGTCATTGACGTTGTGTTATGAAACTACACATTAGCTCTATAGACTTTTAGTACAGCTTACATACAAATGTGAAAATGTGAATGCTAAGAGGCTATGAGGTAACACTTGCTTGAAGTAACAAAAACCTTGTGACATTTGACACGACACATCACATTTAGATGGACAACAGACAAATACATAGAAGTAAAAAATAAATAATTCTAAACAATATATTATTATTATTATTTTTTGTATAAATGGACATCTATGCTGTACAAGTTAGTGTTATACAATCTGCGAGTAAATGCTTTTCTATTGCCTGGGTTCTAGAGGCCAAAAAGACACTGACCTGTTTCTGATCTTTCTGTTGACCTGCTATAGTGCATCCAGTGTGAAAGATATATATTTATATATTTATATTTACAACAAGTAAAGGGTCTAAACCAGCCCTAAAGGGTAAGTAGTCAAATGCTTGAGAGTTTCATATAGATTTTAGATCATTATAAGGCCTACAAAACATCTTGATCTTCCAGATTTTGCATGGCTACAGGTCATTTTTTGAAGCTGCTTATCTGAGCATTCACGGTCCTAATCTTGTTGTTTGTACTTACATTATAGAAAGTTCTCAACAATCAGCAGCTGTGTTATTTAAAGTAGTTGAGGCCCGCGACTAAGAAGAATTTCTCGAGAAAGAGCTCCGAGTCGAGGACAGCGATGTGTGCGGCGCGTCCTATCAGGGTGTTGGCCGTGTTGGGGAGAGCGTGGAAAACGTTCTGTCGGATGAGCTGGCAGTCTTTAGCATCCACCAGCGGCTGCAGCAGGTTGTTGATCATCTCAGTGTACACGGGCCCTGCAAAGATAAAAATTAATTCTACTATGTTACTTCAGGCAAAAAAAAGTTAGAAAACTGAAGCTCGTATAGGCTCTGTGCAGTGCAGCATGCTAGCTAGCTCATTGTGCCTCAAAGCTAACAGTCTTTTTTAGGAAAATCATAAAACATAAAATAAACAACCTATTAAAATTCAAGTTAATAAAAATAAAGATAACTCAACTTTATTAATGTGCAGAATACTTCAGTTTGTAGTGCTGTTGTAATATTTCTTGCGACAACATTAGCATTAACATTAGCACTGAGACAAACAAACATTTGTGAGTGCGAGTAACTAAAAAACCTGTTGCTCTCTTAAGACTGTGATATGACGTGTGAGAGACTTGTTTAACAGCATAAATCAGCTCAACTGTAGTAGTTCCAGCTAAATCAGTTCTTTATGGTCAGACTGTGTCCAAATAAAGTCTAATAAAGCCTTAGACAGAGCAGAGTCTACAGTTAGCATCACACCCCCAGGGAATATTGATGATATCAGCTGCAGGATCAATAACAATATGAGTTTCAGAATGATGAGAATCTTGGACTGTCGCCATAATGATAAACAATTTAAAACAAATGAATGGAAAAAACCTTAAAAATGTTGCATGTAACAGGAAGCTGAACCCATAAATACTGAATCTTGTCACTTTGTTGTCAGAAACCTTAATAATTTCACTTGAAACTTGAAAAAGCACATCTTAAGATAATCCTCTAAGTCAACATCTGTGAAGTTAAATTATACTTGCAAAATTCACTGTAAAAACTTGTAGGAAATCGTCATGTATTTGAATTTGTGACATTTTATTGTATTTGAGTGAACTGATATTAATAATCACCTAAATTAGCAGTGAAATTTAATTATAATGTAATGTGCATTTTTAGTGTGTGTGGGCCTGTCCAGGAACTGCAGATGGGCAGTAGCAGTATAACTAAATCTGGAACAGATCATCTTTTATTTTGTAAGATTAATGAATTTGATGATGATATCTGACAAAAAAAAAAAAGGAATCAAACAAAACCAAACTAGAAAAAGGTCCACTGATGTCTCATTTCCACCTGCATCACTGTAAACATCATCATCATCATCACAAATAGAGTTCATGGTAGCAAGATTTCTTTTCTTTTAATGTTGCAAATAAAATATAAAATACAAACAAAATAAAGTAAAACAGGAATGATGTTAGCAGAGTGCACCTTAAACACCCAAGTTTACTCTAACATGCATGAATCACTCACTTATAACATGGTAAAATACAAATATGCCCTGTTTAAGTGCGACAGGAAGTTCTAAGTGCGCACTGTTCAAGAACAAAATGCAAGTATCAATTACAATTATATACTATATATTATCAATTATATACAAGTGGAAGTCTCAGGTGCATAAGTCTTGGTTAAATAAGGACAGTTTGAAAGCTCCAACCTGTGGTCCTGTCTTTAAGAGCCGTCTTGCACATCTCTATTCTGGCTGAGTGGAATGGTACATAACGGTCCTGAGGAGAAGCCACCAACACCACGTTCTTGAAAAACTGGAGCCCTGAAATTAATTTAATGAAAAAAATAAAGGTCAAACACAGCGCTTTCTGCTTGAAAGAAGACGTCCGATTGAATATGCAGGTTATGTGCGTAAAAAAACATGCATGAATTACACAAAACACAACTCCAGGTATGTTTTGGATAAGGAAACAACATGATAACATCAGGAATTAGCGTAATATGGGTCCATTAACAAATGTACTTTTGTAATCTGATTTCTATTTCTGAAGTCTATGTCGCTAAATATACATCCATAAGAAACATCAACAAGAGGCCGACAGGGGTATTTATGAGCATGCGAGTAAATAGCTGTAAAATGTATAGTACGATCACATGGTGCAATGACAGGGCATGGTGATAAAACACTGTTCTCTCTGTAGTCTCCTGTCAAGAGTGCTTTTAAGAGCACGTACAAGTGGGTTCCCAATGACAGGGTTTGGATCATTTTGTCAGACTGCCACCGCTCTAGAGGAACAAAAAAAAAAAAAAGAAAAAACCCACAAACGCTTTTCAGTCTTATCTACTCTGGTCCTATGTGACAAACGACTGCTTTGTTCCTCTGGCGCTGTAGGGAGGCCTCTCACAAGCCTGACGGAGCTCCATGCTTGTGTTTGAGTGTTAGCAAGATGACACATGTGAACATTTTAGAAAAAGAAATAAAAAAACAGAGACTATTTCATGAATATTTGATCAGTGAAGTACCAAAGCGAAGCGGTCGATATCACTTGGTTGTGAGATCAGGATGTTTTTTTTAAAGTACCTGGTTTTTGGCTGAGCAGGTAGAGGAATGTTTTCCGTGGGTCCATGTGATCTCGGAAGGTGAGCTGCAGCAGGGAGCCAGACTTTTTGAGCTTTTGCATTAGCCACAGGCCTAGGAAGGCAACATAAAACATACCATTTAGAATTTCGAAAGTACTAATATTAGTTAATTATAAGGATGAAAATTTTACTTTTCTACCTCAAAACTGTATTTGAGCTTCACAAAGAGTGGAAAACTTTCAACTTTCAAAGTTCAACTTTTCTGGAAGGAACTGTATTTTTCTTTTGTTACAAATGCTTAGCGTCTATCATAATCTATTCTCTGTCAAATAAACTATAACTACAGCATATAAAAAATCATTTATATGGTCAAATCAGAAACCTGACTGCCAAATACCTAAAATTACAACTACTCTGGCAGAAAACTTGTGGCTGGATTGATGATACTAACTTTCTATTAATAAATAAAAGCTTTTTCCCCTTTCTAAATCTATCTTGATAAGTACATGCGGTACCAGTGAAAATATACAAATCAAAATCCCATGAAATATGTAGCAGTTATTGTATAATGCATGACTATTGAGTATAAGCAGATAAAGCACTGCAGAGCTGTCCGTGTATGCTGCATTGTGCATGTCTTGAATGTGCACAAAAGGCTCTCCTTAACATTTAGGGCTGAATCATTCAGGTAAAATATCTTATTGCAAGTTTTCTGACAGGCACTGTGATTAGATTTGCAATTTAAGTTTTAATAATATGATTCTTCGTTAAAAGCCAATTTAAACACATCCAGGAGCATTGATAAAAAGAATGAAATAGGGCTATAAATTTACAAATTATTACAAGAATGATATGTATTTCAGAACATTACTACATAAATCTAAGATTAGGTTTAGCAGTTTTTAAGCAATTTCAACCTTTGTGATTTGCTAATTCACATCACATCAATTAAATTATAATTCATATTGCAGCCCTAAATTGTGTCCATTCAAATAATGATTTCAGTTTCTATTGACCTTGCAGGCCTCCTTACCAGTGCTGACCAGGGTGCTGTTGTTGTAGAGCGTTCCTAAGTGTGGGCCGGACAGAGACAGGAAGGTGTGCAGTTTGGGCAGATAGCAGCGAAACCTGGGTCTGGTCAGAACAGAGCGGATGATGATGTTCCCCAGAGAGTGACCGATGAAGCTGTGGACACAAGCACCAGGTGAGCTGGACAACACAGACTCCAATTAAAGCGCACTATGTAAGTTTTAAAGGAAGGGTCCGAAACATTCTGTCTCCATGGACATATTGCTGTTTTGCCTGAAAGGACACATATAATGCATGTTATTATGTTTTAGAACTGAAATTAAACAATACTTATACACACTGGACAACATGTTCCTACAGTTGCACTCCCTATACCTGCATCTGATTTTAACACACCATCTAAAGGCAGCACGGAATGAAAATAGCTCAGATATAACATGCCCCACATGTTAATAATGAAGACACAAAGGTGACAGCAAAAATGCTCAGAACGTAGAACTCTGAGCGATTCAAGACGGAGCAATGTTATAAAAAAGTGAATAGCTAAAAATCTATCTTGCATAATATGGTCTCGCTAAATGTTCAACAGAGTGGCATAAAACTGGAGAGCAGGTGACACTACCCAAACAAGTATATGGCCAAGTATATGGTAATAAAATCACCAGTAATTAAATAAATACCAGATATATCAGTTTATAGCATATTGTGGAATATTCCAGGAAAGGCAATAACATTTTCATGACCCTCCAACTGAAAACATACCTAATGTGTCTTTAAGTGAGGGGCTAATAATATCCAAATAATTATAAAGCCAAATGATTGTACATGTAAAGCTGTTGGTATTCAAAATAAAATATGTTCAACTCAATTTTCCCAATTAATTACATCAACTAAGCCTATCAAAAGTGAACCAAAGACATCTTAACTGGCATGATTTCTACTTACAACACAACAACTCATTTGGCTCTATTCATTAAAATGAACACTCCCGAAAGCAATGATGCCAACAGTGGGAAATTTCATCAGAACTAATGGCTCTTCCAGATGCAGTGGGACAAACCCGATTCATGAAGCTTACTTTGTCACTTAGTTTAATTACTGTACTCTTATATCTCTACCCAGAATTCCTCACTGCCACGTCTGCACCATCTCATCCGCTGCCACCAGCCTAAATATAGAGCAGATGCTGGCGCGGCGGGCCATTGCGTCTTCTCTTTGAAACATGCACTCCGGGGAATACGCCACAATAAGGAAAGTTAACAAACTCGAGGAGAAAGTCTTAAAAAGTAAATTGGCACATAGAGGGCAATTAGGCAAGAAGATAAATGGCTTAATTTGTGTGGAACTCGCCGAAGCTGCTCGATAAATGAGGAGGGTCTATCCAGTCGCGGGCAGGGAGTTATTGGCATGCTAGTGATAAGACATTCTCAGACATGATGTATTTTATATCTATGTATGCACCACTATGTAAGATATACTGCATGTTTAATTAATAAAACTCTTCTTAGGCTTGTTATTTTGAACCTTTCACCAGTGAGAACCTTCCTATTGATTTTCTGAGCTGTTATTCTGAAAAACAAATGAATAAATTCTTTTACTCTGCTAGATTCCTATTTTGGGATTCTAGTATTAGAGCAAAGAAACTTTCGAGGCCCAATACCCGCACAGCAAAACTGAATTGATGTGGGTAATAATTTCAATTTGAAAAACTTGCAAAATAAGGTTTAATATTGTTCATTTAAATAGTTTATGACATTGTTGTTGTTTCCAGTGTAAAAATACATAAAATATTTTAAATTATACCACCAGTTCATGCCTTGTTAGTGCTTCAATGTTCCACAGTATGCCATTAAACATATACATCTCGCATTTATTCATTACAGATATTTTTTTTGCTCAAAAATACAATAATTCCTTCTGTGAGGAGGGGCGACTCTCCACAGATCTGATTTGTAAAGTAGCGTAGTGCTGTAACCTGGGTTTAATCTATACTGTGGAGCATTCTAGACAGTGGATGTGGATACTGATACATACAATACTGCATTTTTTTTTTTCACTTGATGCTGAACACATATTTATGACTGAATATAACTTTGACGCAGAGAATCAGAGACAGATGTGAAAATGCTTGCAACAATCCTACAGTCTCTGCTGCCCTCTGCTGTCCGCCCTTTGCCTACTTCAATAAACACCCCTGTCTACCAAAGCCCGTTGTTGTTCCCGTGATGAAGCCTGATACGTCTCCTGACCTTATCCTTCCGATGGTGAGGTTGTACAGCTGTATGTGCTGTATGATCTCGTCCAGCAGCCTGTCCGTCATGGTGTCGAAATCAGCAAACGTGTCACTCTGCAAAAACAAAGAGAAAGACCCCAGACTCAGCCTTCTGCCCAGTCTCACCCCAAGCACGTGGGGCTGATGGATGCTCGTGTTGTCAATTTGCTCCAATCTATGTCATGAGCCTGGCCTGTACGCACCTGGTTTCTCTCAGACATGAGGAAGTCCAGCCTGGAGCCGGGCAGGCCTAACTCAATAAAAGTCTTCACCAGTCGTAAGTCTGCGCTGTTTCCTGGAACCACACAGGGAAACAGCCACTCATTAGTAAGCTTCATAAGAGACTTTAAATATGTGCAAGTAAATATACAATATGTGTTTTAATAATGAGGAGGCATATTAAAATAGAATGTGCTACTGTGGATATAATATGTATATACTATTAATATATATTGTAGTAAGTTTACAAATGCCACAACAACATCATCTGTGCAGCCTATACATTGGTAATATAACAGAGAACAATGATTCAAAGGCTGGTAGTTGTAGTTGTGCCCTAGAGCAAGGCCCTTAACAGGCCTTACATGAGTATACTGTATGCGAAGTTTTAGTGCACAGTAGAGACTAAATGCATGCGGTAACCGTTTATATCTCCGCTGTATGTTTTTTTGCATCATGCATAATATTCTAATGTTTGGTAAATACTAATTAACCTGTTGAAAAAACTAAAGACTATCAGCAGATCATCATTTTAAATTTTTAGTGGCAAACTATCAGCAGATCATCATTTAAAATTATATTCTAAACTAATCTAAAAAGGCTAAATACTAGAAAAATAGCTATCAACATCCTATTCAAATGTTTAATTCATGTGCTTTTATTGTTTGACATTGTATTACCCTGTATAAACTTGGAATAATTGCTAGTAAGGATCGACCTCTGGGTGAAGATAGCGAGTCAGTGAAAACTAATTTTTCTGAGGACTCAAGTCTCAAACGCAGGACAATAGAACTTTGTGTAGATTGTACATAAAATGTTCCCTTTAAACACACAACAATGTGATGAGAATGAATATCATCTTTATAGATTAGTAGAAGATGTTCCAGGGAGACATTTGCAATGCTAATAAATGGCCAGTCTAATAAACGTGAGCAGGTAACATTTGAACACAACAGCTGTTACGTGATGGAGATACAGAGCACTCACCATCAAGCCCATGGACACACACCACCAAATGTATGCCATCCTCAAACTCCTCGTCGTCCTCTTCAGGTGGGAAGTAGGGCAGATCAGAGGCCAGCTCAGGGAGGTCACTGTACAGGCCGCCTGTGAAGCTCAGCTCATTCAGCAGGCCCTCTTTGGCTTTGTAGAAACTGTCAGGGAGAAAAGGAGACAGAAACTGGTTTTGTTGGACTGTAAGGGAGGTACGGACAAGTAGATCCATTTCAAGTACCGTACTATAATATAATAAGAATAGGTTCACAAATGTCCTGTATGCTTATTTCCTGTATATTTAATACGATGGCTAAAGGTACAGTATGTAACTTTTATGGTAAACTCTGCTCTCATGGAGGTGCAGGCACAGGTATTTTTATTGATCAAGAATAAATGTATGTCTCTATGAAACATTTAACATGGCTTGGTGGCATCATTTGCTTAACTCCATGGAGATAAAGGTTTAATGCTTTACTGTGGAAGAGCAATATTCTTACTTGAGTAAGAGTGTTTTGTCTAGACTATTTGTGTATCTTGCACAGGTTCTCCAAATGTGGTGTAGTTTTGTTGCCTTTCCTATATAAGAGATAAGACATTTTCTGCAATTTTTCATGTTTTGTCCATCCTGGTAAGTTTTAATTGTATAAATCAGTTACATTAGTTGCATCCAGATAGTGATACAACTCTTACTTGAGACGTTTTCCTAGATACATCTTTACTTCTATTGGAGTAATTTCTTGTACCATTACTTTCTACTTATACTTGAGAAATCGTATTACTCTGAAGTAACAGTGCATTATTTGATCATTCTGCTAAGCTCTTATCTTTAATAGGACAGATCTATTCTTACCATTTCTGTGTTTGAATGCTCTAAAGACCAGCCAGTGGCAATGGAAACTGTGGCATATAGTCTACAAAAGTAACTGTGCAAAGTTTTACAGGACGGTGTGTCAGAGGATCAGGTCACACACTTGAACCAGAGGGCACACAAATCTGGCTCTAACTGGCTCGCTTACCCACTAGTCATGATGGATTTGTCCTTTGATGTGCCTTAAAACACCTTATTTCCTCTAACTCGCTTTTTTCCATAAATGTGCCTTCATTTAATTTTGGGATGCTCCACTTTCAGGCTGTGAGTCACCTGGCTCTGTCTGAGGTTGTTCAATCTACTGAGGATTGGATTTCAACTTTGCAACATTGAGGACAGAGACCTCCAGAGGCAGATTATGAAACATGTTGAACTTCTAGGCTGAAAAGAGGTTAGAATGTGTGATGTAGTGGATTGGCCCTTAATTTTGGTACTGAAAGTAAATTTGCGTTTTGCTAACATGATCTAATAATAAAAGAGCTACCAAATCACATAATTTTAGTAATTTGCTAGTCTTCAGGTTATAGTCACATTTTATTATGTCTCATTTCTAAATCCAAATTATTTTTTTAAATACTGTATTTTTAATCTGTTGAATTTGAGTATTAATTTATTTTCCTTTTCATATTTCCATTTTTTACTGTTTAAATTGATTACATTGATTGTTGAAATGTTCTATAGGCATGCATTAATTGGCAAAAAAGCAATAACAGATGGGAAAATATGATGGCTTTTAAAGTTCATATCATGTAAAAATGTTGGTAAAACAGTAAGGGTATAGGCTACATGCTAACTTGCCTTTTTTAAAATAAAAATATTTAAACAGCATCTGCTTTATTTTTGGTCCTTTTCAAAATTCTTTCTAAATTTCTGTTCCCATTTCATCCCATTTGCTTTCATGCAACTTACTTTAGCATTCGCTCATTGGTCTCCTCATCCATGTTCAGCGGGTTTATTGAGTTTGATGAGATGATCCCAAAGGAGCCCAGGGGCTGATGGGTAATTGGCGAGGTAGCTTGGCGAGCGGACATGCCACTGATGGATGGTGATTCTCTTAGAGCCGAGGAGAAGGGCAGGCATGTGGGCGCGCAGGACACGGACATGTTAACCACCTCCACCATCTTCTTATTCACGAAGGCCAGGCCAGAATTGGGGATCTTAGCCTTATTTTGCCCGTCTAGATGCTCCTTCTCTCCTGTTAGAGTCCCGTTTAGCTGCGGAGATGACTTGACGTTGGCATGACTGAGCCCGGGCAGTTCTGGAGGTGTCAGAGTGGTGGCGCTGTTGTGTCTATGCTCATTGCTAGACTCCTTATACTCAACGTCAAGCAAATTAGACTCACTTAAACTTTTGCGATCCTTTCTTGTTCTAATATACTCCTTGTGTACGTCTGTATTCTCTGCTCTTAGTTGCTTTAAATCTGTTTCAATCAGATGCACGTCCTCTACTGATGCACTCCCTTCGCTTCTAGTTCTCCAATTTACCACGTTAATGCCCTGATCTTTAGCGCCATCTGTGGATTCTTGTAATGACAATTTTGCCTTGACATCTGAATCTGAGTTAGTCGTATTTTTCGGGTGATCTGAATGACTGACTGATACATCTAAACTAGAACTATCCATGTGCCCATCTAAAACTGACTGATCCGATTGCTCTGTATCCTTGGAGCAAACACCTTCGCTTAACGGTAAATTACGATCCATAATTTCTTCTGGACTATTTATTTGCGGTGCGGACATGGATTTCGTCAATTTTCTTAGCTGCCTTTGAGGATCCTCCTCGTACGGCAACGAACTGATAGAATTCAGTGAAGCCTGAATGCCCGCGCTCGGTATACTCCCATTGCTTTCCATTAACAGCCCTTCCAGAGAACTCCGATGGATTGGAAGTCTCGAAACGATCTGTTGCGGAATTTCTCGCTCGCTGGAGAAGTCCGAAGGTTGAACAATTTGCAAAGACTCTATGGGCCACGCGACAGAACTGGGCTCGCTTTCGATACCTGAGTCGGAAATGACGGACGAGGAGCGCTTGATAAACTTTGACCCCATGAGACCGCTTCGGAGAGTCAAGTCCTTACGGAAATCTGGGGCAGTAGATTGAGGAGTTTGTATAGTTAATAGTGGGACATCTTCTGGATCATTGTCTATAGATTGGTGCAGAGGCATGGCAATATCGGATTCTTCATCATTTGCTCTGCTTAGAAGGGAATCCGTATTTTTGGACGCAAGGCTGCTACTGCTGACTTCTTTCAACTCTTCCATGCTATTTTCGGTTTCCACTTTTTCTATATGCGTAGGTTCGGTAACATGACTCGTAAAATGGAGGTGGTTGTTTCCAGTTTGGCTCTGCTCGGCCATCAGCGACACGTAGGTGGGCAGATCCATGCTTTCGTCACTATCCGTCGGGTCCTGGCCCAGTCCTGGCGGCCTCTCTCCACGGTTATCTTCAAAAATGTCACCCGGATGGGACTTTTTTGGCTCCTTGTTTAGCTTGGGCTTTTCTGAGAGCCAATCTAGAAAGAACAGAACAATGAAGCAACAGATCATGTTCAAGATCGATAATATTGATCTTGAACATATTATGTATGTTTACTCCCTGTGGGTAATTTAGAGTTAAGACCAGTTAAGTATTCAGACAGTGGGTGGAAGACAGGAGTTAGTATTTATGTGGTATTGGTGTAAGCAACATACAAATCCACTAATTAGATTTGATTAAGTTTAAAGGGTATTTTCTTACAGTCTTTCTTATAATGTTGTTTCCTAATCAAAAACATGCTTGCAGTTTGGTTTAGTTTCATTCACACATGTCTAACACACAAACCTGAAAACTACCAATTCATGACATCACAAGGTGGAACAGAGCATTTTGAGATTCTGAAGAACTAGACAGACTAATAATAAAGGATTACTCAGCTTGTGTGAATGAAACAAAACAACTCCAGTTATGTTTGAGTTAGTTAGGAGGTAGTAACTTTATAACACTGCTTAATCTGAATGATTTGTCTGGTAAAGTAAAAGTCAGGACTGTGTACATTTTGCAGTCCCTTATCAAACACTACAGGCCAGTTAAATCTTGTGATATCAACGGTAATCTAGAAATATAGGTAAGGACTTTTGTTTGAACCAAATACTAGTTGTAAGAGCCAAACAATGTTGCAGGATTTTCATAACAGAACATGTGTAGTATATTGTGTTGTGTATAGGATTGTTGTGTTGTGTATAGGATTCCAAGCCTATTTATTAGTTAATTATTAGTTGCATAACTTAACTTTCTTCATTTAAGACAGACAGTTCCCATGGCGCACACATACGATATCAAACAGAGAAAGTTATATCATTTAGAAAACAATATGTATTACTGTGGAATTTACATAAGAACTGACTTATGGAGGAGTCTTATAGCCAGGGGTATCAACATCTTGAAATCCCATTGCTAATAAAAGTCTGCTCAAGTTGTGTTTAATGAAGGATAAACTAATACAAGTAAGCATAACAAAGTACTACAAATACATATATATCAAGGGAGAGCTGAGAACATTAAATGTCAGTGGCAATAAAAACAAGAGCATTATGTTAGAAAAATGTAGGCAATGTTCAGTTTTATGAACCATGTTTTGAGTTTTGTTTTAAAATACAAATGTAGCTATGAGCATCAAATAAACTTTTTTTTTTTTTGGGTACGGCTACCAATATGTCGCCGCTAGCAACAATGATATACTAAACCCTAATCCCAAAAGATGAGATGTAACTGATTTAAGAGAAAATAAACAAAGTATTGTATTTTAAAACTGTCCTACAAACAACAAACAATCCCTGGGGCCTTTGGTCCTCCACACACAAGTTCTGAAATGCAGGTGATTCTTGGAGTAATTTAGCAGTTCATATTTCAGTTTACTTTAACTCTGGATGTGTTTAAAGTGATAATATGTAACTTTCTTGGTATGGAAAGTCAACTGCATGATTCCATGAGAATATTAAAACCACACGTTAAAACATTCTCCATAGATAAGTTTTTGCTATACTGTGTAATGTTATATCTAAACAGCCTTTCCATGGAAGCAAATAACAGGTTTTTTTAAAGTTTTTCAATGCAATAAAAATATCCATAATAGAAAAATATGTGTCTATTTTTTGGGCAAAAAGTTACTTACTTACTGTGTTTAAAATATGCAGTGTGAAATCTATTGCAAATCTAATGGCAACTAAAATATCAGTCAGAAATGTCCCTAAATTATAATACTTTTATAGTTGTACCTGTGACTGGCGACTCCACATATCTGTCCTCAAAGATGATGGGCAGGCTGTTCCAGTCTCCATCGATGTCCAGGCACTCGACGGGTAAAGGAGGCATCTTGGTCAGGTACTCAGAGCTGCGCACCTCGGCAGCAATCTGTCCATGTCTGCTGATCCTAAAGGGGAACAGCCTGTGCTAAGTGCATTTGATGACAAAATCATTTCATGTATAGTAAAGGTTCAACATACAGTTCTTCTTGAAATGTCAGTGATAATTCTTTGGGATGTTCAGTGAAGAAGTACGCTTCAGAAAATCTTCTCACCTGAAATCATAAAACAATGAAATGTAGCCAAGGTAACATAATCAACTCAATCTTCAGTGAAACACAAATACTTATCAGTTATATCAGTGTGATGACAAATGCTACATGTAGGTCATTAAAGGTACAAGATATACATTTCTTAAATACAATCCCTACACAATCCCTACCAGCAGAAGTGGATATTTATAGACACAGAAATCTGCATATTTTCTCAGTCACAATAGACAGAGCAGCAATTGTAATGGTTCTCCCCATGATAATTGCAGTGTAAGTGTTAATTGAAATCCTGGCTCCACTGGTGGGTGGAGGCATGATAATACCCCGGAGGTAATAGAATACCAAAGCAAACATGTTCATGACTATCAGACCACAGGGACCAAACTGCAGTCAAAGAGAGGCAGTCTGCTGTGGAGGCTGTGAGGGCTGCACTTTCATATTTCTATTACCCAGACCAGTGATTAGATTAGAGACAGAAAAAGAGATGATATTTGCCCACTCATCTGAGTTTAAGCGGCTGGCAGCCGAGAGCCAGTACTAAGTGCACCGCTAATTCTCTATAAGGTTTCTTTGTGTGAATCCCAATGAGAATTTTTGCTTGTACTATTGTAAATATGGATGGAGCAGATTGTTTGATATTTGTTGGATTATATAAAATATATGGATGAATTGTAAATCTTCTCCTATACTGTTATCATGTGGAGTTTAGACACTACCATTTAAAAGTGGCTTTGCTCCAGGTTTTGATTGTAGAACACCCATATCATTTCGTACAAAACGGTTTTCTTGTTTTTCAATTATCCTTATTCATTATTAAGTAGAGAAACAATTGTAGTCACAGTTAAAGTTAACTTAACTGCACAATTTTCTTGATTTGTACCATATTTTTGCATAAATCCATTCTTAATTTCTCTTCATGCAAGAAGATTTAAAAATTATATATACATTAACCATATATTACCACATATTCCTTAAAATCAGTCTACCAGATTGAGTGAGCAGCTGGCTTCATCGTATACACCTCCTGTACATATGGCTGTTTGCATTGGCATGTACATGTGTAGCTGCAGCCTCCCCTCTCACTTCTCACCCTGAGCGTGTGGTGCTCCTGGGTCAGGTAGGACAGGATGTGTGGGTTCACCAGCACCGCTTCCAGGAAGTGGCTCCACAGAGCAGTGAGCTGGGAGCACAGATGGCTCACATCTCTGCTGATTTGCTCGGCCACCTTCTCATGGCCCTCCTGCAACTGAAGACAGCATGTGTTCATTTCTAACTCAGACATTTATATATCAGCTTTAAAAGAATCTTTGTTACTTTAGTTGGATTATAAGCAATTTTGTTTCCCAGAATCTGTATTCTTATTGGTTACGTTGGCCAACCTTAATCTTCCTTAAGCAGCTTTATTCGTTGATTGTCAAATTCCAATTCTGGACTTGTAACCATATTGGGCATTGTACTGTGGTTCTCTACAGATACTTATTTTGTCCTCAAATAAAGTAATTGTACAGTCAAAAGCTTTAATGTTATTTGCCATCTATTTTTGACTTGTTCCTTAGTGGCATGTTGCTTTGGAAAGAAACTAATATACATTTATATACATTTGAATGAAAAAGTGTCTGGACTGTTTAAAATATAATGACCCACCTGTAGTTCTATTGTGAGCTGGTTTAAGGTTTCATCAACAGGCAAAGGTTCTGTGGGAAAATTCATATACTGAGGTTATGATAAGAGAAAATCACACTGTAATCTAATCTAGTTCTGGTAGTTACCCCATTAAAGGTCCTGTACCTGTACCTGTATTTTTCAACAAGCAAAAATGTATTTTACCCCAATACAGATAGATTCTACAAGCAGTTATTGAGGCCAAAATGTGTGTCTGTCTGCATCTAATTAGAAGCCATTTTATTGTCAGATATTCAGGAACTGTAAATTAGCATGTTAGTTACTGTTAGTCATCTTACTGAGAGTTGTGAATCACTGCAAACTGTTTCAAATTAACAGGTTATTTTTTCACATTTAAAGACAAAAATTAGGAGCAACACATTTAAAAGTGGGATAAAAGATTAGTAAAGAGTAAAGATCAGGTGTGGCTGGTTTATGTTTTACTATTGGCACAGTCATTACACATATAAAAAGATGCAAACTACTACGTACTATTGCTTCTAAATCATTCATTTAGAAGTGTATAGTGTGATAAAACTACTCCAACAGCTGAATAAAGGTTTACCGTAGTTGCTAAACTGTGTGCATGTGCGTCTCACCCGGGTCTAGCGGCGTCTGCTGGAGCTGGGGAACCTCCTTCATGAGCGCCGTGTGATACGAGTGCAGCCCCCTGTGAGCGGCCAGCAGGAGGCGGCAGAGTCTACGGTGCCACGTGTGAGCCCTCTGTGCACAGCCCTCACTCGCCACATAAAAGCTCCCCTGAAAGAGAAGAAGAGGGAGAGACAGAGAGAATGATGGGGAGAAAGGGATGGAGAGGAAAATAAATCAGAAACAAAGAGATAGAGAGTGACAAAGAGAGAGAAAGATGGAAAGAAAAAGAAAAAATAGACAAAGAGAGAATGAGAGAGAATGACAAAGAGAGAGATAGATTGAAAGAAAGTTAGAAAAAGAGGGAAATGATATAGAGAAAGATGGAAAAAGAGACATTGAGAGAGGGAGAGAGAATGATGAAAAGAGAGATTTAGAGAGAGGTGGAGAGAGAACAATGAAAAGAAAGGCAGTGAGAAAGAGGGAGAGAATAATAAAGAGATAACAAAGAGAGATATAGATTGAAAGAAAGTTAGAAAAAGAGAGAAATGATATAGAGAAAGATGGAAAAAGAGACATTGAGAGTGGGAGAGAGAATGATGAAAAGAAAGGCAGAGAGAAATAGAGGGAGAGAATAACAAAGAGATGAAGTGATGGAAAGAAAAAGAGAAAGAGGTAGAGAGAGAGAGTGAGAGAGAGAAAACGACGGATAGAGATAATGACAAAGAAAGAGAATGACAATGAGAGAAAATGACACAAATAAAGAGATGGAGAAAGAATGAGAGAGAAAAAGAGAGAAAGAGCAAATGTCAACTGAGTATGTAGGTCAGTGGAGGAGAGTCTGGAACATGCTTGAACCTTACAGTCTGCACGAACATGTCACCGAAGCTTTAAAACGAGACACTTTTAGTAAGTTGCGCAGTGGTGATAATTAGGAAGAAGATGAGACGGTGCACTGGACATAAACGGGCCCTAAACACAGCTTGGAGAGACAGTAAAGGCCGTTCAGTGAGGGGAGCTGCTGAAGGAGGATGTTACATATCCCTGTTTAAAGGTTTTAAACTAGCACCTCTGTGATTTATGTGCTGCTATGAAAATGCATCTAAGCACAGACGGCTTGTTAGTCTTCATAGTGCTCTTTGACCAGGCCTGGAGTGATTTATTATTCAAGTCAGCATCATTTCTGTCTGGAAAAACTGAGATTACAAATGTTTCAAAATACAAATATTGATATTTTTAATTTTTTTTATTTTTTTTTTTTATTTCTTGTTTCTCACTGTATCAATAAGCAGTAAATTTGAAAGAACTAATTTAAAAGAGGGATTGCTAACATAACAGAATCATACGGTGAAAAGAAAAAGATATATAGAGAGGTGGAGAGAGAACAATGAAAAGAAAGGCAGAGAGAAAGAGGGGGAGAATAACAAAGATGGAGATGGAGAGATGGAAAGAGTGATAGAAAGAGGTAGAGAGAGAGTGAGAGAGAGAATGACGGATAGAGATACGGAGAGAAAGAGATAATGACAAAGAAAGAGAATGACAATGAGAGAAAATCACACAAATAAAGAGATGGAGAAAGAATGAGAGAGAAAAAGAGAGAAAGAGCAAATGTCAACTGAGTATGTAGGTCAGTGGAGGAGAGTCTGGAACATGCTTGAACCTTACAGTCTGCACGAACATGTCACCGAAGCTTTAAAACGAGACACTTTTAGTAAGTTGCGCAGTGGTGATAATTAGGAAGAAGATGAGACGGTGCACTGGACATAAACGGGCCCTAAACACAGCTTGGAGAGACAGTAAAGGCCGTTCAGTGAGGGGAGCTGCTGAAGGAGGATGTTACATATCCCTGTTTAAAGGTTTTAAACTAGCACCTCTGTGATTTATGTGCTGCTATGAAAATGCATCTAAGCACAGAAGGCTTGTTAGTCTTCATAGTGCTCTTTGACCAAGCCTGGAGTGATTTATTATTCAATTCAGTATCATTTCTGTCTGGAAAAACTGAGATTACAAATGTTTCAAAATACAAATATTGATATTTTTAATTATTTTTAATTATTTTTTTTATTTCTTCTTTCTCACTGTCATCAATAAGCAGTAAATTTGAAAGAACTAATTTAAAAGAGGGATTGCTAACATAACAGAATCATACATTAAGTAGGTTTTATACAGGCAAATCCAGAATGATCTCTCTGTCATAGCCCATACACAATTCTCTCACACATAACATTACAGTCACAGGCTAACTAGCATTAGACATACAGTTTTTCAGTCACTCTCACAATGAACCATAAACACTTGGTTCCCTGACTCCTGAAAATGTGTTTATTTGGGATCAATGGGATCATTTAACGTTAGAGTAATTACTACCATTATTGTAATCACATTGCACAAAAGCACCATTACAGTTCTTACACACTTCTCCAAAGCAGCAGGCAGGAGAAGCCCACTGAGAAACACTGGACACATGCAGATAAGAGAAGTCCTGTCAGTCGATATCTCCTCCATAATCTGGACTGCAGCCTCTGCCTCTAAAAACGCAAACCCAGGGAGAACCTCGGGTCTTAGAATTAAAGAGGTAGAGGACATCCTGCTGTGTGAGGACCTGGACCTGACCAGAGAGAATGAATGGTACCTGAGGAACAATATCTCTGCCTTCTCAAACTCCATCAGGGAGGAGATAAGCCACATCAAATTGGAGTATGGAGATTCTCGTATGTATATGGAGCAGGATGATGCAGCAGCTGCCCCTGTTTGACAGGAGTGAACAATCAGATCAAGTC
>KN496156.1:0-27273 GCA_000787155.1 Scartelaos histophorus | reverse complement strand
ACTCTTTCTTCACTGAGCTGCCTGTGCTGCGGGCCCGACCCTCATTATGAAAAGTTCCTGTTCAGCAGAGAAACCTCTAATCTACTGAGAGTGTTGATTAATGATCCCGACAGATCAACTAGGGACAGTTCAAATGGATACACGGGCTGCTCAATGACATCTCCATCGAGAGGTCTCTAGAAGAAGTAAGCTCACAGTTCAGGGAGCACATCCACATGGCCGTACAGGCTTACATGAGATAATTCTCTAACTGGCTTTACATGCAGACAAGGCTGCCAGCTCGAGAAGACCCAGTGAAGAGCCTTGAGAGGATCTGCAGACTGATCTTCAGAATGAGCACACCAAGACTTCAGCTCAGGTACACAGTAGAGCCAGACCCAATGCCCCCTTCAGTTATCTCAGGAACCCTAACCCTAACCCTAACCCTAACCCTTCAGGAGCTTGTGGTGCCTGCAGAGATCCAGGCTGAAGCTTCAGTTTTCTCTCCAGATGTGCCAGACTAATGTCATCTCCAGGATCTTACAGAACAAATGCTGCTGCTGGCACAGCTGGAGGAGTAAGTGTCACAGTGGGAAACTGTGGTGAAGCTGAGAGGACCCAGCTATGAAGATGAAGCATCTGCTGTGTGGCAAGAGCTGTGCAAAGAAAAGAAGAAGAATCATGTGGCTTCAGCCCCAGAAGAAGAGAGAAACCACTACTAAAACCAGTAACCAAACTAGATACTCATCACTCACTCAAGTTTAGATACTAAAAAAGCCCCTTTCAAAGGAGAGAAGTGAATCTTTCCTGTATATATTTAGAATGATCTTGAGCTGTATCAGAACAAAGACCACATAGACTAGTATGCAGTTATGGACCATAGATATAAGACCACATGATAATTAAAAGAAAGTACTATTTTTTAATGTTAAAGATGGCAATCTATTGTCTAAAAAAAGTGTTTTTTATTATCATATCGAATCTCAAGTTTATTTCTTAATATCAAAATTAAGTTTGAAATTTTAGCATCATGACAGTTATCTAGTGCAACTTTAATATCTAGTGTATTTGTCGATTGCCATTTTTCTTCCTTTCCAGAGCAGTGCAGTATGTTTGTTATGCAGCAGATGGCTCCCTAACAAAGCGACTGAATACAGCGTCTCGACACCTCTGCTAATCATTTGCGCCATCTCTTCTGTTACACTCTAGAGTTGCTCTTAAGGCCATGTTGTTTTGGTTGCACTGTGCGAGTTCAGGGTTCCAAAGGCATGTAGTGTCACTAGCTGCAGGCGAGTGGAGTGTCCAGCCCTATCATTAAGGCGGTGTGCACTCTGTAATTGCACAGGAGAGCTCTACCTAAAACCAGGAAGGAACATCTGTGTGTTTACTTTCATAATTCTCCTCTGCTTTATGGAAGTTGCTCTGTCAGGCAAGAAAAATAGCTATTTTTTGTGCAGAAACTAGTTATTAACCTGAATCCGTAGTTTCTTAGCATTGACAATGTATCTGAAAACTTAAGGGGAATTTTATTTTAATGACCGTGTATACCTTTTTAATGCCAATCTTGTTTATTCTCAGAAGTTAAGCAGGTTTGAGCCTAGTTAGTATTTAGGATGGAAGATCGCAGGGAGTACCAGATGCCACAGTGGGACAGCTGTGGCTCTAAGGCAAACTAATGTTCTAGACACTTCGCAAACCTTGTCTAGTATCAATGTGGTGAGTGATTGATGGTCAGAAGGGCCAATATCTTACCACCAATGAATAAAGCCCCATTTCACACTGGTTACTGTCTTGTACTATCATTTAATATTAAAAATTACATTCCACATTCTTCCATGGCATTGGGATCAATATTGTGTATTCAGCCTTTTCCTTAGTATCTAAGTATGTTATGAAATTAACTAATAACTCCCATTTCACACTGCTTACAGCATTGTCTAATAACACAAATGTGATGTTTTTGTTGTTCTAATAGTCTCACTGTGATATAATTGTGTAATTATACGACTCAATTGTAAAAACAATATGGCTTTAAATGCAATTACAGAAGCAATAGTGTGAAGCTACACATGGTTGTTTATGAAGAACTATTTTTCTCTCTCTCAGAGATACTACCATTGCAAATACAGTATTTGTAGCAGGGCTGGGAATCAAGTACCTTATGACTCAATACAATATTCAAGACATGACTCACAACACACAACACAATACAAGACAATATGGAGTAAACCAATTAAGTAACCATTAAAACTGAGTATGTGAAGTGCTCTTTTCTCTGAACAAACATGAAAAAAACTGTAGCACTATCACAAAATAATTTAATAAGATACCAAAAAAACCCCTTTTATATATATATATATATATCCACAGCCCACAATAAAGATACTGTATCACCAAATTTAGTATCACAATATTTCGATATTTTAGCATACCTCTAATGCGCAGTATAACTTTCCTTTTCAAGAACTACTATCCCAGACCAAACAGTTAACATATGAACTTAGAGCAGTGAAGTAGTAGATCCTCTTTGGTCAGCTGAAACTGTTGTAAATCTGCTATATAAATAAACTTGAACCAAAATGAATAGTAAAAATTCAGTTGCAGAGGTCAGAGTTTGGTCAGAGTTTGGACACTTCCTGTTTCTGATCCAAAATAAGCGCACAGAATTGAGGCAGGGAGGGCATCTTGCTTTTCTAAACTGCACACGTTAGAGCAAAATAGAGCAGCCAATGATAACAGAAGTATTTTGTATATTTTTACTTACATTACTTAGGCCTATCAAGATAACACATTGAAGTGCTATGTATTGTTAAACCAAATATAGATGATAAACAATGATACTGAAACCAAACCATAAAGCAGAATTATCCCCCAGAAAGTATTCTTACAATATTGTTAAAAAAATATTCAATGCAATACATAAATAATTAGTAATTAATTAGTAATTAATTAGTTTGTATCTATAATGAGTCATGAAAGTTGTTTATTCAACCCTCTACAACTCAAATCTTATCACAGTACAGAAATATAACAAAAAAACTGAAATGCAAAGAAAAAGTGTGAAAAATGTGTTTCATCTGACCATGAGTCTAACACAGTGTTTCCCACAGGTTTACACTAAGACTCTGGTAAATGGTCACACACTCATATTGCAGTTTTTCCACCTTCAAGGCATTAAAGCACTTTTGTTGCCTCTGATAACATTTCAAGCATAAAGTATTATTTGTTTTATCAATTTTTAGGTTTTGTTCAGCTTTTAGACTACGAGGGGCACCATAGTCTCCTCTTTTAATGGGGAACAGTGCCAACAGAATTTGATTAGGGTTTTGCAAGTTTGACCAATATTTTAAACTATCATATCATCATATACTACCTTGTCAAAAGTGAAAAAAACAAAAAAAAACCAAAACTATCTTCAGAATCACTTTCCCTTCCCAAGACCCCACACTGAGCTCGCATACGCTCTCACATTTTTACTTAACGGCGCAGCGTTGTGAAAGCATAGCCACAGGTAAACAAAAGTCTTAAAATAAACATGAGGGAAGAATTCTCTATCTGCGTGCTCTTGGGCAAGGTACGTGGCAGTGAGGGAGCGCGTCATTAGGGCGATCAAACGTACCCCCCCCGCCTGGCTAAACATGCAGCCTATTAAAGTGCACAGTGAGGGGTGGGAGTAACAATCGGGAGCAGAGCCTGGGGGGGAACTGGTCCACGCTCATTAGCAGTTACTGTGCACTCGGTGACGTCCGCTCCGACACGGGATTTAACAGGGATACGGGCGGGATATCTCGGGGACATTGCAGCGAGGGTGGGGAGGGAGATCAAGACTTCCATGGAGGTATCACATAGGACTGTAAGATTAATTGCAATCAAAATTTGAATATTCACAATTAGCAAAATGCAGATATGTAAAGATTTTAGCAATTTCTCTGAAAAAAGGATCTTTGGAAGTAAAAAACAAAAAAAATTAATTGTTAAACCTGTAGTTCACAGTTCTAGCAACATCTTGTCAATATGCTCCTGAGTGTCTTTAAAATGTATAAAATTTGAACTGAATTCTTCTATGAAAAGTATGAAAAGGATGTGAGGGTTGTGAGGTAAAGCTTAAAAATGTGTCTTTTTTGCTTTGTTTTTTGTTTTGTTTTTGTTTTTTCCACAATTGCAACCCTTGTCACATGAAGCTTTCCGACATGGATTCAAACCAGACTTCTATATTAATAATGCCAACACTTCATAAAGCTTAATTAGAACTTTGCATTTGACCCATCCCTCAATGCCGCCAACCCAATCAGGAGCAGTGCACTGCTACAGTGTGCATCCCTTTGGTTTCCTCTTAGTATCATTGCTCTACATTTCCCCTGGTGAATTCATGAAACTTTGACTGACTGAAAATGTTTGTTGCAAGGCCCAAAGGTACTGGGATAGGTCATCCAAAACACCCAAAACAAAAAACAGAAGAAAATAAATAACCTGCAACTAAGTTAAAAATAGAATGCTAACCTTTGGTGGATATTTCTTTATATGTAATTCACTTTTATTCACAACTTTACCTATGCCACTGTAAGACGTGTGATTTGCTGAGAAAGATGGGTCTAATTACAAAAGGCAACATCCAGAGGGGCATTACACATAAAACCGTTTACTGCACTAATTATTGAAGCTATTCACAGCAGCAGTATTCTCGTGAAATAATAAAGAGTTGTTGAGTTTTGAAGCCAAAATCATATTCATGTATAAAAGCTTTTCTTGATTAAAATTCAATTTTGGTACAACACCAGAAGCAAAATCATTTGTTTTATTCTGATTATCCAATATGGTTGAAATTCTGCAATTCTACAGCTCAAGGTTTTTACAAAGCTGGAAGGCAATACGTACAAACACACATATGTATGTATGTACGTGTGTGTGTGAGTGTGTGTGAGTGTGTGTGAGTGTGTGTGAGTGTGTGTGTGTGTTTATGTATGTATTTATCTATGTATTTATTTATTTATGTATTTATCTGTATCAATATATCTAAAAATGACAAACTAATACAAAGTTCAACATCTTCTCAATAGAAACATGTGTGTGTTTATGTATGGATTTATCTATTTATTTATTTATTTATGTATTTATCTGTATCAATATATCTATGAAAAAGGCAAACTAATACAAAGTTCAACATCTTCTCAATAGAAACAAAAGTGATATAACTGAGTGATGACCACATTCAAGTCAAAGATGTTAATGTTTTCAGTTGAATGTTTTCAGTTGGTTCAAAGCCAATCCCAAACAAATAATCATGAGGTTCTGCATTAGTGGCTTTTAAGTTTGGATCCTGCCATAAGTTACTGCAAAAAAACTGAACCTCGCTTAGAATTATAGACCCCTGCTCTCCATCTCAAATGATAACCTGATTCAATTCTAGGACAACTGTGTGTTTCAGATGGCATCACAACATTCTATAGGCTAAAAATATTTAATACAAATAGCATAGTTTAAATGCAGATTATGGAATACAGTGAGTTTTCAGGTCTAGTCAATAATATAAATGATTAGGTTCAATATTTGTGCATTTACCCTTTAGATAGAACAGTTGCCACATTCTGAAAACTACCCCTGAAAAAATATCATGGTAGCTTTTCAACAAAATGTTAACAGACATGCCAATTAGAGAAGTCCGCTGTTCCCAAAAGTTCACCGCCGAATCATTTGACATTTCATCTGTTATAATGTGGGCTGATTTGATGCCATTTTCTTTTTTTAGAATGGCCCCTGACTTGGAGCGCTGGTCCCTAAATGTTAACGTACCTCAGAGATGACAGGTTTGCAGTACCCAGCTCCAAACACCAGGTTCTCTAAAGCTGACGTGTCTCCTGTACTCTCCGGTGAGCCCTTCCCCAGCCACGAGCTTTTCCCTGTCCGTGCAAAGCTGTAGGCGACACAACATAGCGTCAGTGTGTTTGTGTGCGTGTGCGCGTGTGTGCGCGTGTGTGTGTGTGTGTGTGCATAATCAATGGAGTACTGTGCTAATCTATATAATGCAATGCTAAACAATACAGGCGTAGATTCATCTCATAAGTGTTTAGGGATCAATGTGTATAGCAGTTAAAAGATGCTTGCAGTACACACATTTACTGAAGTACATTTACTGTAGTAATGACAATACATGTACATCTTGGAGTAGTTTTCAGACATTTTATTTTTAAATAAATAATTTATAAAATGAATTAAATATTCTCAGTGTATCTATATTTCAGGTACATTTTCTCACAAAAGGTTTATGTTGACCAAATGAATGATTTCTTGCACCACTAAAATATGCCCAAAGAGGTTGATTTGAACTTCCCATAATTTATGTTATTAAGTTCCTAATAACATAAAATATATTATTATTAATATGTTCTTAGGTAAACATAGTACTCAAATATGATTTAGTTTTTCATGTTTTTGTGGTTTACCTTTTGAATATATTGGATTTTGTTAATTTAATATTTTCTCCTTCAGACTAAATTGTAAATAAATAATAATATTGGTATTTTTGGTATGGTATTTTGATAGCATTTCCTATAGTTCTTGGTAGTTTTTTGGCAATTTGAGCACAAACTAAAGAAATGTGTGCTTGAATTGTGGTTTTGTGTGGTATTTTGATGTTTAGCCCCATATTACAATTCTGATGCCCAGTCTAACGTTTATAATCACTTTCACTTGAGTAGTAGTATCCTAAATACTTATACTTGAGTAGTAGTATCCCAAATCATTTGAATAATTTTCTGGACTACTTACTACATTGTCCTTCAACTTACTTGAGTACATGTTTTGTTGACTGTACCCTTCAGAGTATGTGGTGTTACCTGATTAGCGGTTGATGTAAGGCCACCAGTGAAGCGTGGATGGAGACGGAGATGACGGAGAGGTGGAAGTAGTCGAACATGACGGGGACGTGGTGGTGGAGACCTCTGCGTGGATGGAAGTGCAGGCTGAGGGTGCGAGAGCTGATCAGAGGCACGCTCACTATCTCTGCTAACCTAAAATAACACAATACACTCATCAAGCTGAAACAATATGAGAGTACAAGTGCTATATTACACAAAATATGTTTAAGCCATGTTTTAGTACTGCAACCTTATCAAAAACATACAGGGAGTGGTGTTTTGTAATTTATAATTTGTTGGAATTTTTGTAATTTGTCTTTTTTTTTGTAATTTCTAATTTTTTTTATGTTTTTTTTTTTGTAATTTATAATTTTTTGTAATTTTTTTTTGTAATTTGTAATTTTTTGTAATTTATCTACATCGCCACAACTCCAGGTATGTTTTTGGTGAGGAAACAACATTATACACATAATATGGCCCCTTTGAAAGTGAATACTATGCTAACGCTATACCACATTGATCTTTCACATGACTTCCCACTATTTTAAAGCCCTACAGACCAGATTAAATACATTATCTCCAATGCGTTTTCAATGGGGAGTTAGCGTTAACCTCCAAACATCCCAAACAATAAAAACCCAGGGCTGTTTTGGTGACTAACAAGAACTCCAACACATAATAAACATCTCTTAAATCATAATAATATTATAGTGAACAATAATGCACCAAAAATATAGCGGACCACAATAGTTTGACGGTAAAAGAGGCCGATTCATTTCATCAAGCACCATAAATCCAGCTTAAATGAAAGAACTTTACAAATAAGCTGGGACTTATAATGACTAGTATTACTGTATATAGTGCGTTACATAATATATAGTTGTCAATATGCAAATTGTTGTTGTAATATAGAAAGTTCATGGCCCTAGTCACTGTTATGTATAAAAAAACAGGTTCAGCATTTGCAGATTTTGGATAGTTCTATGAAAATACCATATTATAATCAATAAAAACAGAAGTGCTTGCTTTATTTGAGAATTTGACATTGGCATTTGACATTAACTGTGGATTATTTCAGGAATTTACCACGGGATTGTTCCAGTGTAGTTAAACCAATAGGGGTCCCCAGACAGCCTTTTGCATTGGGCATTATCCACTGGCTGCACAAACAGACTTTTTGTGCAACGCAAGTGTTTGGTGTGGTAAATTATGATGAGATGAAATAAAAGCAAAAAATTTGGCACTGAACTCTATCCCATCTAATATTACTAAATGTCATATTTTGCATCTCCTCATTTTAAAACTATCAGAGTTAACACACTGTTCAAGTTCATAAAGCAATTCTTTCAGTCCATTACTTGATTACTCTAAAAATAGATTTCTATTCTGTGCAGTAGACAGATTTATCAGACTTTTGTCCTCTATCAACCAGGAACCAAATTATTATTAGAGAGGTAACCCTGTTTTTTTTTTTTCTTTCAACTACTATAATTTAATAAATGAAGATAGATTTTAGAGAGATAAGTTAAATGCCATACTGTGGAACATTCAAGTAAGCAGCAGACCCCCATCAGAGAGTTGCATAGCTTAAATTTCACCCACGATATAACTCCTAATATAGATACGATTCAACATGTTATCTCATCTTCTCAACTTAGACCTGCTCCAGAAATGTCAGACTCCAATAGTGGCTGGTGTCTGGTTTTGTTTTGAAGAATTTCTGTTTCATTTAACGGAGCTACTTCCCACACTTGCAAGGGCATTCCTAAGTAGGAGAAACAAAACTGCACAATCATTTGTCATCTGTGCATCTCCCCGACTACTGTAATCAGCCAGGTATGTCAAAAACAGGGACAGTAGACTTAAAAAACACAGTGTAGCCAAGCAAAAACACTGGCTTTTGTGGTTCGTTCAGTGCAAACTCGTCATTTTGGACTTTTATTGTAATCACATGCATTGGCACACCACCTGCTTAAATGCCTAATAGCGCATTTTCATGCCTACTTTGCATTCTTGTTTGTGTATAAAAGCTCAGCAAGGTTACTTGTGTATTTTGGGGACTAAACATAATAGAAAAAGTACACTGAGGCATTTAGTGCAGTGTTGTAAAACGTACTGTTGTTCATTATCAGTGAAATGGAGATCCAGCTTCAACTGAAAGTCCACCTCGCTCAGAGCCTCCTCCACCTGTGAACAAACAAAGGAGATTAGTATTTCTCTTCAAAGGGCAGTGCATTTCAATAGAGCAGTACTTTAAAGAGGCCTATTGTGTTTGTGTCCGCTAATAATCTATGACAACCCCATTTATGAACGCTCAATGCTGCCGAATCCTATGTGGATCACCGATTAGGAAAATAAAACTGGAGAAGTAGAGAAGAGTGGATGTATGCCGGTGAAAAGGGGATTGATCTGCAATATGACATCTTGAAAATAATTAAAGATTGTTAGGCAAATGTATGTACACCATTGTTAGGCCATTGCCTAACAATGGTGTACATACAGTACATACACAGTGTATAATATATTGCAAATAAATGTGCAAGTATTTAGAATGCAGTACTCAGATCCGACCAAGTATCAACATATGTTTCAGTTTACATGTTACATGCAGGTATTCAGTATTCTGTAACTAAATACATTTTCAAAGTATTCCCAACATTGAATATGTAATGAAAGCATCATTCTGATGTTACAGCCTTAGATGTTACAATCATAGTACATGAATTTCTATTCCTGTTGAGACCACTGTATACTATTTACTACATTTGTACATGTACATTTGTACATGTTTTAGTAGCAGGGGAAGTGGGAACTGCACCACAGTCAGTGACACAAATTATATTTTTTGAAACAACTGAACTATAGATTAATCTTCTATTTTTTTTTTCTACATTGTCTCAGTTTAAGGTTACAAGGTTACATTTTTACATTATTATAATTGCCATTTTAAGACATGATTATAAATTACAAGTTTACAGTTCAAATATAGAATTCAAATCAATCTTGTCTTTTTTTTTTTTTTTAATAATTAAACATAATGAGCATAATGAATATCTGTCTCATGACATAAACCTGAAACATTTGTATTATCTGTGTTACTTAAAAGTCTCTGTAATCCCATCTTTACATTCAATAATAGCCACACTTTGATCTCCTGTGTGTCCTTGTTTAAAGTCTAATGGTCCATGCATGTTCAAAGTACCACTGAACCCTCTGCTTTTTAAACAAGAGTACAAAGCCTGGTTGTACTGCAGTCGTTTGAAGAGCAGATCAGCCGTGTGCTAATCACAATCAAAGTGCTGACAGTTAAAGGCATGGATGTGGTAAACAGACTGTGTTCTCTCATGTGATTGATGTAGCATGTAAGTGTGTATGTGTGGCCGGCCGTACAGAGGCTATTTCAGGGCTGCGGTGTGGAGCTGTGGGCTGGAGATAACCTCTGGAAAAAAAAACCAAAAAAAAAAACCAACAACACAGGATCATAGGAAAGAAAGACTGGAATGGAGCCAACACAACTTGCTGTAAATCTGTAAATGTCGGATAGTAATAAACAAGCTAATGTTAGGAGAAAGGGCAAAGCTGTACAAGTCAATGCCATTTTGCAATTAATAATAATCCAACAATGATTAAATGGACCATATTATAATATTTTCTGATTGTTACCTCATCACGTTGTGTTGTGTTTTGTTTCATTACACATTTTTTAGCCCTGGAATTGTATATCCCTGCGGAACTAAAGGTAAACTACCACTTCATGACATCACAAGGTGGAACAGAGCAACTATCTTTTTAAGTTTTGTTTTGTAGAGATTGGAAAATCTGGTGCTGAAATTAACAAAATTATTCTAGTGTACGGATTTAAAAAATACAGTGAATGAAACAAAACACAAATGCGGGTATTATAAAATGGCTAAAATCTCACAAGAGTCCATTTCGTGCACTATAGGGCCTTTAAGATCTTTATAAAGGCTGGTTGATATAGGGAGCAGTGTCACCCATGGACCACTCGTCATCGTGAAGCACTTTCATGAATCTTCTGCTCTCTTGTGAGATGTGCTGCTGTGTATAGTACTGGGTCCCCTCTCTCTCATCCATCACTGCTGTCTGTGTCAGAAAACCATGACTGATGCTCTCCTCACTTACGGATGTCAGGAGCGAGATTAGCCATCGCCACCTCTGCACACATCACTTAGGTCACATGATCACTGCCGGCGACCAGGAAGAAGTCATTTTTCAAGATGGTGGCCATAGTAAAAGCATTAAGAAAGTTCTGTCAATATGTCGAGGAGATTGAAGAGGAGATGCAATCATGCAGCACTTTCAATCTTAAAAAGGTTACAAATGTGCATTTTTTTAGTCAAGGAATAATCTGTTAGATTTATTGATACCATTCCTACGTAAATAACTGCACTATGAAGACTTTAGAACTGTAAAAGAATCATTCTGAGCTATGTACCATGTCTCATATAAAAGTTTGGTACCCTCTGCTGTAATCCAAAGTAAAATTAACAGTAGCAGTATTAGTAGTAATTTGATGTATAACATCAGTAGAAGTGGCAGTAGTGGAAAAAGTAGCAGCAGTAATAGTACTAGCAGTACCAGCAGCAGCAATGGTTGAGATTTTGCGCAATAACCAGTACTGAAATGAGTATGCTATTAGGAGGTAAGTCTATCATGTATCAAATTGGATTCTGAGGTACCCATGTAATTCTCAACCCTAGGTACAAGTAGTAGTAGCAGTAGTAGTATTAGTGGTGGTAGTGGTGGTGGCAGTGGTAGGTATTTTGCGCAATAATCAGTACTAAAATCAGTAAAAGAATCATGTATCACATTAAATTGTTAGATACCCTTTCATTTCCACCCAAAGTAAAGGTATAACAGAAGTATTAGCAGTTGTAATAGTAACTGTAGAAGGCAAGCGCAAAATACTATTCTATCCCTGGAGCTGCATCTGCTGTTGTGACCAACCTACTCGACCAAAAAGACTCTTTAATTCATTTTGCATATATTACCCACAATGTGGCCAGGCTTCCAACTCATTTTCATTTCTTTGATTAAATAGCCGATGTCATATTTGGCCAGCTGAATAAATGAAAGCTCTGCCGGGCCTCTGCTGCTGGCCACAGCCCAAAGTAGAAAGTGCAGGGGAGTGAGAGGAAGTGCAGAATCAATGAGTCAGTCCAAGGTGCCTTTGAGTATACAGACTCCAAGAAGAATTATCCAATAAGAACTGAAAAGCCCACAGCACGGGGTGTCATAGGGTGTCAAAGGGTAGAACTGCCCAGTTTGGTTTATAAGCAGGAGCAGGCATCTATTGGTGGCTAATACTCTTTGTCCTCCTAGGATTTTCTGTGAAGAGTTTGCTTTTTTCTCCCTGTTTCTGTGCAGTTTTCATGCCCGTTTTTCCCATGAACACAAATATTCCTGAACATAAAATCCTCTGGTTGAGGTAGTCCAGACCTGAGGATCTGGAGACGGGTCCACAAATGCCCACTGCTCCTGACAGGCTGCCCAATGACACTGGAAGGGGCAAATACAAAGGACAAAAAGACAGGGGGACATACAAAAGGCCCCAAATGGTGAGGGAATTAAACCTGTGATTGTCATCCTTGTAGTTTTTAATATTAATTTAAAAAATGTACCAATCAAACCATGCCAAACACATCAAATGCCTGTTTTTGATACTACATTCTCAGGCACAAGGATGACTAAAAGCTACTACATTACTAAGCACATCATACACTTCAATATGCTTTTTATACTCTCGTCAGTACACACTTCGCATTTTATGCTCATTATAAACAAATAGTCCCATAATTACAGGCACAGCTAATCTGATTCCTGCATGTAATACTTTTCCATTAGCACACAACGTCATGGTTCTAATTGTGTTACTTGAAATCCAGGCTTTAATTAAAAGTGCTGCTGGACTCTGTGAAGAGCCAAGTTGAAGGAACAAAAGATATGCATACGTTTTAGTCTTCTACCTGAATCTTAAAAATTAGTGTGTGTGTGTGTGTGTGTGTGTGTGTGTGTGTGTTGCTTTTTTATTTCAAGCTGAAAGTAATAGCCAGAGTGCTCAGATTGGCTGTGCTTGGGTAGTTTACCCCAGTTTCACTCGCACCAACCTCACAGTACTTCTTCCTTCAGTGGGCTGAAAACTCAGCTTTAAGTCAAATACTTAAAAACTTGAACCAAGAGGCAGAAAAAGCAGAGTGAGGTGATAAAACAAACTTTTTCCAAATTCCCTGGAGGACAGCACAGACATCTTTCCAATCCACAAAAGTACTAATGTCCAACTTTGTTTTGTTTCGATCGGATTGTTCCCACTATCAAATCTAAATGACTCGCCCAAAGCCACAAAGCTCCCCTGGTCCATAGGTCAGATCCACCAGTGGATTCAAGACAAATGTCTGAGCTAGAGCTGTACAAATACACAAATAATGTTCTCCTGAATACACACTTCCCCAATTCTTAACAAATATGTGAGTCTGGTCACCGGTGACACAAAATCTCTTTTAGCCATTTAACAATGTACCAGTACCTCATCAAAACATACCTGTTTTGTTTCATTCAAACAAGTTTGAGTAATTCTTTATTGTTATCCTGTCTACATTCTGGGACTTAAATGATCCAAATGATTCTAGTAAAGGTGCAGGTGCTTCCTGTGTTAGCAAATTACATCACAAGATGGTATTGATCCAAATGATTCTAGTAAAGGTGCAGAGCGGAGCACTTCCTCTGTTAGCAAATTACATCACAAGATGGTATAGAGTATTTTCAATTTGAGAGAAGAACTCAGTCTAAATATGTAACATTTCTGTGTTAAACATAACTCCAGGCATGTTTTTAATTAGAAAACAACATTCTAGAAAATAAAGCAGATCAGAAAATAGCATAATATGGGCCCTTTAACAGGTGGATTACCCAGATAGCAAAAAGTATTCGCCGCGTATCCGCAGAACGGATCTGCAACGGAGTCCACTTGCACATCGGTGCGGAGACGCTCATTGATAGTTACACATCTAACAAATGTTGCATTGAAAGTGCATTTACAATGCGGATCTAAGATGATTTAGCAGCATATCTGCTGTGTGACAGCAGCTACCCTGGGGTTTGGGTTAGCGACAGCGGATCCGCAAAGTGGACTGACTGTGGGGCGGATTTGGCGGAGCGAAAGCGGATCCGCTGCAGATTCTAATGCTGTCAGGGTAGCCAATCAGGAACATGCATAGTCCGTCCTTATCAAACACATATGTACTAAATTATCACCGGGGTCTGAAAAACATTGTAGATATTTGCAGAATCAAAGAAAAGCAGTAAATTTGTGAATGTTACAATGGAGGAAGTTGAGATCAGACTGATACCTCTCTGTATAAATAATACAGCAATGTCACTTTAGATCTGCCTGGCAAGAAATGATGTATTCCTTCAAAGAATTCTTGTCCTGATTAGTATGGATCTCTGACTCAAACATGCAGCGAAGAAGCATTTTCAAGCTACTAAAAGCAATACTGTCTTGAATGTAAATGTGATTTGTACAAGACTGAAGTACAGATGTTATTTCCAGCCTTTTTATCATATAGGAATACAAAGCTTTGACTTTGAAGGTTGTTTGAAAAAAAAAGTTTATAAAAAAAATGTATCAAGAATGTGTGGTGATCCTGGGGGGACTCACTCTGTCTCCGTCCAGCAGCAGGTGCACTCTGAAGACCATGCAGTCGTTGACGGTGATCTCCTCATTCCTGTAGAGGATCTGCACAATTCGGCTGTACACAGAGCCGTCGTAGACCCCCGGGGAGCTGAAGCTGCATTCTTCTGCGAGGACATAAGAGAAAATACCGTTAGAAATCTATCTATACATCCAAAGTACACTGTAGTAACCTGCATCATACCTATTGTGCTCTGTAAAACATTCATTAAATTACACAAAATTGACTCTTGTGAGCTTTAAGTTGTGTTATAATGTTGTTACCTCATTTAAAACATCTGGAGCTGCGTTTTTTTTTCATTCACACATGTTTGAGTAACCCTCCACCATTAATCTACCTATATATCCAAACCTGAAAATGCTCTGTTCCCCCTTGAGATGTTATGAAGTGCTTTTATTTCAGTAGAGATTGGCAATTCTACAGCTGAAATCAGCCTAGCTATGCAGGATTTGTGTGTTAAACATGTGTGAATGGCACAAAACGCAACTCCAGGTTTGTTTTTCATGAAGATCATTACGGCATAGATAAAAATGTGCTTAATATAGGCCCTTTAAGACTTCAGAGACATGACAGAAAAGCAAATGGGACCCTTTCCCATATACTGTTCTTGTATAAAACATTCAAAGATTCAAAAATATGCTTGCGTACTTGCTTCCTTTAGAAATAACTGCGCATAGTGACCTTTACTAAGACATGCTTCCCTAATTGCCCACTCCTGTCACAGTAGTTAGTTACTTTATTCTTTATTTGCCAGGCCCCATGTACAAGGTCATTAAACTTACAAAAGAAAAGATGATCTAAAATTGCAACTCGTGACTGGCAGGCAAAAAAAAAAAAAATCTGCCAAATGACTGTGATGTGAATTCTTTGCTGTAGCTAAATGAGCCATCATGGGTGTCAGACGCCAGAGTTCAAAATTATGAACTTTCATCGAAATTCAGCGCACGTCAAGGAGTTTTAAACATCCGCCGTCAAACGAAGAGGCGTTTGGTGTGATTTTGGCTCAACAGTCTGAACACTGCGTTACACTTACTTACTTCATATCTGAGGACTGTGATTATGGCGTGACCTAGCGTTAATGTTGATTTGGGATGTTATGATTCATAAAGTTTCTAAGGGCACAGAAATATCCTTGGTGCAGAACGTATTCCTGGGGATGTGGTGAATCATCTTTATTTCCACTCCTCCTCTGTATCACAGCAGCAGCTTTCTCACTCCTTCAAGTGTGTGATCTGTGAAGTGCTCGGGGGCCCAGCTGAGAGCGCCCCCTGCTGGTCCGGTGATCTTTTCTCTCTCAGTCTATCTCTGCGGGGACCCATCTGACTACACAGCTGCTCAGATCAGTAATGAATCATCCCAGCAGACATTATTGTGGGAGGGAGGATGTATACGGTCTAGAGTTGTACGTCCACTGAAAAATGGCTTTGTCGGGTATGTTAAAAAGCAAGATTAAACTTACAAATTATCCCAGCAACTGCCAGCTATGTCTCTGTCCTTTTTGCTCCATAAAATAATGTCTAATTTTAATAATTCGTTGACAAATCAAAGTTTGAGTCAACTAAGACACAATCACCCAATGAATTGAATGAACTAATTGTCTAATATGAAGAGAGGCTGGACAAAACTGTGAAAGTATAATCATCACAATATTGCAATGAAATTATTATTGTTTTGCTCGGAATGTTCCACAGCATGGCATTAAAATTCAATGGGGACAAGCACAAGACCAAGCACTAAGCCAAGACCACCAGATTCCAAGGAGATCTGGCGCAGTTAGGACCTAGGACCGGAGCTAGAGGAATGTTTAAGAGATAAAAACCCCAACAATTGAATAAATAGAGGATAGATAAGTTTAATGCCATATTGTGGAACATTTCAAGCAAAGCATGTCTCCATGGAGTTCCCTTACAGAAAAATGTATATTAAATTAAATTAAATATTCCCAAAAGTTTAGTTTGTGCCCGCTTCTTACAGAAATTTTTCCCTAATTTAGCCTTGTTCTTTTTGTCAGAAATCTGATATTTTACTACATCTAATTAAAACTACAACGTATTTCATCTTGGTTAAGTTTTCCACTGAGTTCAGGAAAGTGCACTGGAACCAGAGGGCTGCATCTTTTGCCCTTGAACGTTTTTCATTAATATAATTGTATGGGTGAGCGGCTGCACTTATTGGCAGATCCTAGCCATTCTGGAGAGCAGGAAATAAGTCTGACCAGTGGCTCATGGCTGCCCTATGTCCTGCAAGGTTGTAGAAAGGACAAGACTATTGATTTTTGAGAAAGTCATGTATTGGATAAGTAGATGAAGACATATTATGTTTGTGTTTGCTTTATAATTATAATCTACAACACCCGTGGATCACTATGTAATCTTGGCACATTTTAAATCAAATTATTCATCTAAATAATTAGTTAAAGAAACAAGAAACAAATCTGCTGACTTCTGCATAAGAAATCTTCTGTGGCCAGTGGGAGATGATATCACTGTAAATCATCATAACAAAGACCTGTGAAGTTGTTGGCTCCTCCTATGGACGTTGCACATCAAGATAGATAGTGTTTTGTTTTGTTTTCAATTACACCAAAATGATTATCTGACAAAAAAATAAAATTGGATAACAAAGTGGGTACAGGGCAGTGGGCATGTGCTGGTTTCAGTGAAAATGTGAAATGAACTTTGAGAGGGGAAATAAGAAGGAAAAGAAGGTGAAGGAAAGACTGTCACATGGTTAAAAGCTCTGAAAAGTTGATTTTGCATAACAGGTCTGTGTTGTGTAGTTACATACATATTCAATAGTAAAAATCACACCCTGTTAATGTATTGGTCATATGAACTTCCCACAAAATATATGTCAATTACAATATTTGCCTTCTATTGATATGGATATGTTTATGGTCTGCAAGCTAGTAATCGTACTAAACAGATGCTTATGTTTTAATCGCAGCCTTCTGGTATACATGCCCATCGATTTAAAGGTGCTTTTCTACATGGAGAGTCTGCTTGTTATCGCTTTGCCTGAATTATCCACATTAAGGCATTAAACCTATGTGGTTTACATCAGTCAAACAGATGTTAGTGTTAAAAACATAATTCTCGCTGTTGTAGCAACCGATAATGTAATACCAGCCAATAACGTAATAACTGCCTATAAGGTAATAATTTATCTGTAATAAAGCCAATAATGTAATAAAATGTCTGAACCAATAAGGTGATAACCTGTTACCAATAATGTAGTACGTTATTACAATATTGGTTAGTTATTACATTATTGGCTTTTTAAAATTTTAAAAACTTTAAAACGAAATAACGATGAATGAATTTAAAATAACAGATTAAAGAACAGCAGCATGAATAGGTGTATGTATGATAAAGTAACACATTCAGCTGCACGACGCATAGACAACGATCTGTCAGAAGTGTCTGGTATGTTAACGTAGCAAACTAACAATTATTCCGATAACTATAGCATAAAGAACATGCTAACAAGTTTACCAAAGCATCAATATTACTCCAAATCCCTAAATCCAGTGCAAATAACAAACAAACTGATATAATAACATATGAATAATTTCACATATTAGTTGAGTATAATCACACCCCCAGCCAAACTATGCAAAAAAGGGCAACTTATACTCCGGAAAATACGGTAAGTTGAGGGCTGCAGTTTCTATGGGAAAGGGAATATTCAGGCTGGATTACTGTGGTCAGTGATAAAAGTATTTGAAATTATTATGATTCCTTAATGTCTGGTGATATATCAGGGTGATTTTATCATTAATTTACAGTTAATTCTTAGATACATAAATTGTATTAAGAAATGATTACATTATTGGCAGCATTTTTTAAACAAGCCAATAACGTAATACCTTACTAAATTATTGGTCACAGGTTATTACGTTATTGGTTCAGACATTTTATTACATTATTGGGTTTATTACAGAAAAAGTATTATGTTATAGGCAGTTATAACATTTTTGGCCGTTATTACATTATCGGCTGCTACAAGGGTCCATGGTAACTTGGACTTGTGGCATCACTGCTTGTCTCCTTTGTATCATAGGTTAAAGTCTGTACTCTGAAACACACCAGGCAAATAAAAAAAAAGTAAGAATGAAACTTGAGAAGCATTACTGAAACTCTATCATTGTGAATTAGTCAACAAACCACACTCTCTTTTAATACTTAATTTTCACAAATTAAAGGTACACTGTGTAATCTTTCTGGTGGAGGTGCTATTGCTTTGGCTGGAATACACAGTGTGGAATAAATTAAATTACCAGATGACAGGCGTTTTTATTGCCAAACAAGACTAGATTGCAATCATCAGCTTGTCTCCTTGGAGCAAAAATGTTATGCCAATCTGTGGAACATTCAACAGAGAAAATTACTGAATGTACCAATACCCCTGAATACTACAACTACCACACAATGTAGAATCAATGAGAGCTTGTTGTCTCAGAGATAGCAGCTTATGCAGATGAAATATATTGACACAGCAGGATATGTGAGCTCCTCTGGGACTTTCCTACGCTTTCCCAGTACTAATCAATACATAGTAACAGCTTTATTACAGTTACAAACACACTGTGAACACAATGTGGATCAGATTTAAACGAAACGATACTTTGATAATATGATAGTACCTCTGTCTTGTATTACACGACTGATAATGATACACGGCAGTGACTTATGCTATTAACCAAAATTGACATCCAGAATCTCTTATTGATGCCATACAACTTTTTTTTTCTCCAAGATTTCTGCAATAATTCTCAAAAGGAGACAAGGGGGTATGGATTGTGCAACAGAAATTGGTAGCGTGCAGTAAAAGAACAACACAAATAGAATAAATATTGGAGTAGTGTCATCCATCCTTTGGGAATGAAGATGTTACATAAGAATTTCACACTAACTGACTAACTGATGATTTGGAATATTTAGCTGTTTTCTGTATCAAATTTGGTCAATACTGCAGTACTTTTTAACCAACCACGCACCCTAATGGTAATTTATTTATTTATTTATTTTTTTAGAATTTCTCATTTTGCTAAGTTTTGCTAAAATATTATGGAATATTTTTTGGAATATTATGGAATATATATTTTTGAAGCTTCTTTCATATTTTTGCTGTCTTGAAATATCTGTGAAAATGTGAGAAATACTGTAAGTTCATTCTAAACTTACAGTAACATGCCTTGATCCAAATTTATTCCTTGTAAGTGATTTTCACAACTTGCAGAGAGTTTCACAGCAAGCATGCAAATGTGCACTTTTGATTATCAGACAATAGCGCTCTTTATAATTTAATTGACAACACGAAACTACTTTATTTTGACCCTGAAAGCTGTTTTTTTGTTTTGTTTTTTTGCTCAAATACATTTTTTTTAAAAAGTAACCAAGTAATTAAAATAAAATTCATCAAAATGAATCAATCAGATAATACAGCCAACATTTGACTAACTAAGGTTACAGGAATGGGTGGTACAGACGGCATTTTTAAGGTTAATTCCTCTGGTAAGCAAACCATACCTGTGCTCACTGTCAGAATGTCTGTTTTTATAGGTATTTTGAACTATAAAACCCCCTATAATTGCATTAATAAGGTAGAACTGTTTAATGTCAGAGAATTCCCCTGCTTCACCAGGCCTCTTCCCATAAACAGCTCAAATTTGGACTGCCTCTCCTGCTCATACAGCTCTGGGGCTCTGTTTACAATTCACCTCACTCACTGTGTATTCAGAATCTACATTCACTTTAAGCCTGCGCAGGATTTGATCTGCTAAGCCCACATCTGAACAGGGCCAAAATCAAGTCTATAAATTCTCATATATTTCCTCCTCTCTCATAAAGCGGTGGGAGACGTGTCAAAAAGTGGATGGTATCGTAATTGTTGTTCTGGGTGCAAATTTTGCATTCACTTTATTCCGGAAGTTGCCGTGGGCGCCGCCATTGTCATTCGGGTTGTATTATTTTGCATGGAGCTGCTGCCAGTCTTGACAGCAAATAAGTTTTAGATGAAATACAAAGCTGTTTAAAAGCCTCCCAGAGAATCAGAGCGCTGTTGACTTGTTGGTGCACATGAATATTTAACATTTCTACACAAATCAACCTATTTTATGTCATGAGAATAGTGTCTCCAACAAAAAGCAATACATGTTATATGTTGTTTTCTCATCAAAACATACCCAGAGTTGTGTTGTGTTTTGTTTTATTCACACATTTAACACAAACTCCTATTTAGGTTGAGTTCTTCTGAAAACACTTCACCTTGTGATGTCATGTGGTAGTACAGGAAGTGCTCCACTCTGTCTTTAAACTCCATACACCTTCACTAGAATCATTTGGATATTTTCAGCCCTGAGTTTGCCAATCTCTATTGAACTAAAGGTAAAAGGAAGCTTTTAAAATGAAAGCTAATGTTTCATGACACCACCATGTGGAATCTTATTTTTTTATTTTTAGCTTTTGAGATATAGACAGACTTATAAGAAATGGCTTACTCACTAAATGCATCAAAACACAGCTACAGGCATGTTTTTGCTGAGGTAACCAAATTAAAACATCACTTAAGATCACAAGATTAAATTTTGGATAATATAGGACCATTAAATAAGGGGCTGTAAAATAACTGATTAAGAAAAAACATATTAACATTTTTGGGCACATTTTTGCACATTCTTGGTGCATGGACAATTAAAAACATTAAAACATTTTTGTCAATATCGACCACCCTTATTCTCATATAGTATAACTGTATACCTATGCAATTCAACAGGCTCTTGAAGTGAAGTAAAGAGCATGCACACAGTATTAGCACCGTTAAAAAGCTTCACCTCTGCCTATCAGCTTATGTCATATTCATTCTGTATGGGAAATAATCTGCTTATAAATACAGCCAGTGTTCTCCCCATCTGCTGTTATGCACCAGCAGGATCACTGAAGCCCACGCTCCCATAGTAAATATGAATAAGAAGAGGCTGGGCAGTAAATGAAAAACACATTTCATACTTGTTACTGTGTGCATATCATAGTTATGGGAGCATATAAAATTATATGGTAATAGCACAGTGAGACATCAGTATAGCTCAGGAGAGATGGTCGCCTATACACTAACCCAGGATTTGTTGGATTTTGCATTACAACACTGTGATATTGACATCATAAAAATTATAGTAAGTTTAATTTTTTTTAAATGAGAAAATGGACAGCAGGTTACGCCACAAGGCCATGTTACATGTCAGATCTGTAGAGGGGCAAGCCCACTCACAGAAGGAATGCAGGTTTTTAGGTTAATCATAACCCATGTTAATGAGTAAATGCCAAATGGATACATTTAATGCTATACCGGGACATTTCAGACAAAACAATAACATCTCCATGGAGACAAGCAGGTGATGGACCCTCCATCAGAACAAGTAACACAGTGCACCTTTAAAATAATACATTCCGCACATATGAAAGGGGTTCACATCAGGTCATGCAGGTACATGGCTGGTCTGAGTAGTAGTAGTAGAGTAGTATTCACTTTTACAGAGTGATGAAAACTGAGCCAGACTGATTCATACCCGCTCCAGTGCATCTGACTGATGGGAATGGTACTGGTTTATAGTGATTAGAATGATCAGGGTCACTTTACAATTCCATGCATTATTCATTCAGTTTACAGACCTGGTAGTGCAAAGTTACTTTAGCCACAGCAGCCCTGGGGCAGAGAGCCAAAGCAAAGCTGCCAGTCTTTACCCCTCTGAACACCCCCAACACTCACTCCTTATTTATGGACAGCCCAGGTTTAAGGCTGTGCAAGCAATCACATTTTAATAGAGACTCAGTTGTCTCTAATCGCAGTGATCAGCTTAGGTCTTTTTTTTTATTTGAAAGCTCTAGTCAGTCCTCTGTTAGTAAAAGCACATGATTTAGAGCTGAGTTCAGATTTTGCCTTGGAGGAATAAATGTGACTATTCTAATGGCAATTGTTGCTAAATAAATGAATAAATCTTATCTGTTGTTTTGCTGATGTTATTTCATTAATGGAGCAGCATATTTCATCTATTTATTTGTCCATTCTTTTGTAGCCATTAGTCCAACTTGGTGTATTGCTGTGTCCCAGTCGTCCTCGGAGGTCGGACTTGCATAGCAATCTTGGAATTTTTACTGGGAAACTCAAAGAACATCTCCTCTTGTCCATCTGCTTCTGTGAACCTGCTCACAACATCTGCTGTTGAACTCGGGGATTACATCATTCTGAGTTCTTTCCTCCGAGGGTTATTGGGACGTGATTTTTAGTATCGCATCAAGCAAGTATCCATAGCAACATGTGTGACATTATCTCCTCAGCTTGAACTGTTTTGCTCATATCCCTGCAGCACACCTCTCTTAACCCAATCATTTTAAAAGAAAAACTCACTCTGTAATTGTGGATGAATCACTGTCATTAAACACAGTATTTATGAATGTCAAGAGTGTACGGTGGGGTGGTGTATCGTATTTCATCTTTCTGTTAGTGACCTTGTGAAGAACTGCATTGAGGAGGGCAGGCTGTATTCATTATAATATGGATATGACTCTCCAGCGCAGTAACAGAGAAGGCCTATCCAACACACATGCCGGGGCTCTGGTGAATTATAGGACTGCAGTCGGTGGGTTAGACACAGGAGCTGCACTGCAGCCCACCTATGAAATATTATTCTACACATAGCAATATGCAGGCCTGAATCAATGCTGGAGAAAGCAGTAAAGAGACTGGTGGATTAAAGGCCAGAACTAGTAGGATGTGCTTGTGCCCAGTATGTACAGGCTAAACTGTTTAACAGATAATAAATATATAGCTTTATAGATCTCTAAGTCTCTCTATAGATCTCCATCTCTAAAGAGGTCTATTCTTCTCTACTCTATACTCTATACTCTATACTCCTCATCACAAACAGACCTGGAGTTGTGTTTTGCTTCATTCACACACGTTTAACACACAAATCCTGTAGATTTAGGCTGATTTCTTCTTTCAAACAGAAAACATTCTGTGCCACCCTGTGATGTCATGTGGTAATACAGGAAATGCTCCACTGTCTTTTTAAATGCCATAGACTTTCACTAGAATAATTTGGATAATTTCAGCCCTAGATTTCAGCCTCTAATTGCCTCTTATCTCTACTGAACTAAAGTTAAAGGTAGCTGTTAACTTCAAAACTACCACTGCATGACATCTAATCTATTTTGAGTAACAGGACTTTTAAGGAACACAAATTACCTTTTTGACTGGACTAAACTAGGACTAAATCAGGAGTATCAGGAGTCTGCACTAGGATTAGTCCAGGTCTAAATTTGGTTCTAGGCCTGTCACAATACAGGCTATAACAACTTTTTGGGTATAATTTTGGAGTCAATATTTATTGTAGAGGGAAACTTTTATTATTTTACTGTACTATAATAAGATTGAGCTGCAGAGGGTTGAATAAATAACTTCTATGACTCATTAAGTGTTTCATATATTTATTGCAACTCATGTTCATTAACAATACTGTACATGCAGAATATTTTGGAGGAAATCCTGCTTTAGGGTGATGTCATTCAGTACTGTCTATGTATGTGTATAATTCCTTCAGCAATATACCATACTAAAAATGTGTCATTGTAATTTGTTATTTAGTTGGTGACAGGCCTACCTGGTTCAAACTGGGGCTGCAAGATTTATCGCAACATTGCAGTTTGAAGGAACACAATTAGTAAAGCGCAAAGGCTGCAGTTTTTTCATTTCCTCCACAAACAACAGAATGTCCTGTATTATTCCACATAAAACTATAGTTTAATCTGAAATGTGATTCTTGTATTAGTTTGTCAGTTCATATTTCAGTCTTTTTGTAAATTCTTCTGAACACTTTTAAAATGTGAACTGTTAACAGACTTGATTATTAAAACATACATCAGAGCGACTGTCAGATAAATCTGATATTTTCATTTTTAAATTATTCAGACTATAGGTCTAAACAAGTACCGCACAGGGTCTAAACTAGATCTAAAGCAGGACTACACAGGGTCTAAACTAGATCTAAAACAGAACTACACCGGGTCTAAACTAGATCTAAAACAGTACTACACAGGGTCTAAATTAGATCTAAAGCAGGACTACACAGGGTCTCAACTAGGGCTAAACCGAGTCTTAAAGGGCTGATCCTAATCTTGTGCCTGAATGAACATTTTGTTGGATGAGAACCATACAGAAGCAACTACAAGGGCCAGACAGAGTGTAATCAAAAATGAGGTGTTTTTGGATGAGAACCATGTGGAAACAATCAGGTACACGCTCTTTAGTAAGTTGCAAACCTTGTCAACCAGGAATATATCAGTTGTAACATAGGTCTAAACCAGGACATTACTAAGCTAACTGTATCCTCATTATAAAGTGTGAGTAAGACTTAAGTGTTTGGCAATGCACTGCTCCATAAAAGTAAAAGTATTATTGTGATTCAAGAACAAGAAGCGTATATAGATACTACAGTGTGCTCAGTAGATTAAAAAACACAAGTCCTTTAATAAAACAGGGGAGCCTGAATCCCCATAGCAAAATTTTACAACTTTTGTTTTGCAACTCTTCCAAACTTCACAGATATGCTTGAAAAATGATGCACCTACTGTAGTTTTATAAGTCTTTAATGTGTCATTGTCAGTTTGATCCACATCCCACGCTAATTGACTGAGGTGTTTTCAATTGTAATACTGTGTGTCTGCAGACTTTTTATTACAGAATATATACTTGATATTCTAATTTTGCATATTTAGCCAGAATATTTCGATGCACTAGGGCTGTGACTAATGATTATTTTAGTATTTTTTCCATTAGTTGACCAGTCAAACAATTATTTCTATAGACACTTTGCAGTCATCAACATTCCCTGGAGGTGTGATGCTAACTGTAGGCTCTACTCTGTTTAAAGCTTTATTACATTTTAATCTGAGCTTTATTTTAACACATCTGATCATAAAGCTTAGAGTCTTAGAGCAGCACAGATGATTTGTGCTTTAAACAAGCCTCTCACACATACAATTACAGTCTCAGGATAGCTCACATTAGCCGACAGTTTTTCAGTTACTCACACTCACCATTTTTGTTGAAGACCAAACTCCGAAAATGGACCAAAAACCAAAAACATTCCTAAACATTCTGCTATTAGAGATACATGTATTACACCCTCATGATGTCACTGCAAAGAGACTTATACATTATCAACCAAATAAAGAAATGATAAATTAAATATAAGAACAGAAGGATTCTAAATAGAGAACTTTTTTTCATGTGTTTTACAGTTTGTATAGTCCAGATAAGAACTATGATTATTTTTATAGTCAAATAGTCACCATTAGTGGATTAATGGTCGTGGCCCTGTATTATATTAAGACACTGACAGTAGGATGAGAATGATGATAGAACTATATGAGGAGTCAGACTAAAAACAGCACACCTGGTCATTGCTCCACTTCCTCTACCTCTGACACACTAACTCTCCTCCGAATATGGAAGCTCCAAAACCACACGAGGTCTTTTACTTGCAATTATTTTATACATGTTATTGGAAGTAATGAAATATAAAACTATGACACGCAAAAATATATCTGACTTACTACTTTTTTCAGTTATGACTAGGCCTGTCACAATAACACATTTTGATATACTGACACAAAAAAGACCAGATTTCAACCACAAAAACTACTTTAAATGTACAATATAGTTAAAAGGAAGTTATTGATTTAACCTATTACAGCTTAAATCTTATCGTAGAACAGAAAAATAAAATATTTTCCTGATAGTACTAACAGTATCAAGACATATATTGACCCCAAAAATATTGTTCCAGTTTCCACGTATTGAACAATAAGTCAATAAATGAACATGGAAGTTTATGTTTATAATAAGAAACGCACCCTAATTGGGAATACACATTATATGGTGATTTTGTTTTCTTTACTAACAAAGGAACTAAACTTACCTGTCTTTCATGTATTCACTTATCGGTGTGAATACATGAATTGAGAATGAATGCATTGAAAAAACATAGCTTGGCTGTTTGAATGAATAACAAATCTGAAGCCATACACTGAAACATCAAGATACAGCTTCACATCTGAATGGAAAAAAGCAGGTGGTGGATTCTCGACTAGAAAAGTTTCATATTCCACCTAAAGGTCGTATTTTACAAAAATAATTAGCTTAAAGCCATGTCGTAATGCTGTTACCTCCCCAAAACACACACCTGGAGTTGTGTTTTGTTTCATTCACAGATGTTTGAGCAACACTTTATTGCTAGTTCCAAAGCTCAAAATGTCACATAGTGGTCGTTTTCAAGTTAGCTCCTTTTACCTTTCGTTAAGTAGAGATTGTAAATTCCAGGTCTGAAATGATCCACATGATTCTAAAGAAGGTGTATGTAGTTTTAAAACAAAGTGGAGCACTTCCTGTATTACCACGTGACATCACAAAGTGGAACGGGGTGTTTTCTGTTTGAGAGAAGAACTCAGCCTAAGCGTGCAGATTTGTGTGTTAAACATGCGTGAATTAAAGAAAACATAGCTCCAGGTATGTTTGTGATGAGGAAACACCACAGCCCAATACGAGCCCTTTAAGTAACATATTTTCTGAGCAAATCACAAAATGTCTGATCTTGTTATCACGTATAAATCAGAATAGGCATCCACAAAATTGGATTGGAAATTTTTTGAGTTTTTCCTTGCCGAAGA